>BQNB010154307.1:0-15535 GCA_026074375.1 Tanacetum coccineum | reverse complement strand
ACCTTTTGGCTCTCGCACTCTCCATCATCACGGTGCCTCGAAGTCTTGCGTTGCTCCTCTCCAAGGATACAAGCTACTTAAGTAAACTAGATCTCTCTCCACCAGCAATCAAACTCCTTGCCTCTAACTCTCTTTGTCCCATCTCAATGTTCTCTATCCTCTGAAGAGGTATCTCCATAACATGCTCATAAATATCCTGCACACCTTCCTCAACCTGCTCCAAATGCTCCACAGCATCGGGCATAAGCATACCATCATGGATATCAATCCCGACAACTACATCCACTCCAACCTCCATAGTACCTCTATCACTGGACTCGACCTCGTCCTCAACCTTGTACTTTACATCAACCCCAACATCGACCTCCATACCAATACCTGCATCAACCCCAGCCTCAACATCCCTATCTATTGCAACCTCAACAGCCGTAGCATCAGCCTCAACATTCGCCAACTTATTGGCATCAATGTCCTCATCAAGACTATCCTCTGGTGAAATAGAACCCTAAACCTCTTACGAGGTAGGAGGAGATCATCACGAGAAGGAACTAAAGCTCTCGCAACATAGATAGATAAAGTCATGGTAGCAGCAGGGGACCTACATCTCTTACAAGATAGTCCAGCAGATGAATCAGAAAAAGAATCCCCAGCCGACGACTCAGATGTTGTCGGTGGATACATGGTATATAGTGGGGTAGACCTCCAAAGACGATAGGCCTCGCTACACCGTGAAGTCTTAGCAAGTGGTGGATAACCAAATCTTGGTGGTGTAGATGAATCAGCAATAGTGGTGTTTGGTGGTGTATGTCCAGATAAGGAATGACCCAAAATAGAATGCCCAGATGATGAATGATCTAAAGACGAATGACCTGATGATGATCCAAAAGTAAAACGATCTGAGTGATGTGATGTGTACCTCAATGCTAAGCGATGAGAAGATAAAGGTCTAATCGACTTTCTCGCGGTCAATGCCCTACATAGCCTATCAAGATAAGTACGGTAAAGTCGACCGATGGGAATGTCCTCCCGGGTCGAATAAGAATAGCTCGTCGTCAACGAATCCTGGGTGGTGCATCAACAGGTGAGATGATATCAGTAGATGGTGCGACAATAGCAGATGGTGCGGGTAGAATAGGAGCAGTAGGGATCTCTGGAGTAGAAGTAGTAGGTGATGATGATCGTGATGCAACTCTGCTCCTCCACCTAGTAAGCATCGCATCATGAGGTGTAGGTGATACATGCCTCTCGGGCATCTTAGTATCTGACTATGAATCATCTGAACATAGAAAAGGCGAAACCATAGGTGCTACAGATACAGGAGGTAGTGAACTCTCTGATGGATCAGCTTCTGATGATGAGTGAGTATCAAGCTCAAGCGCCCTAGCAGGTGAGGCAACTGCATCCGCCCCCACCTCCGGTGCAACCGGGACCTCAACAAAAATAGAACCGATAAGGATAACTTGCGGAAAAGAGGAGCCCACACTCTCGATTGATACATCCAAAGAAATAGAAATAACCGGAGTTGCCATAACCTGCACAAGAAAAAGTATATATAAATCCCCTTTATATGAGCCCATGCCAATGTGTGCAATGCAGGAAAAATATAGCTGTAAAGTATGGTCATGGCAAAATTATATGTAATATAATTATGGAAATTTATTATAATTAATATTCATATACTTATCGATAGTAATTATATACGTAAGCAAGTAGAAACACGTAGGACCACATACTGGTTATAGAACAAACCTAATAATCTACCTGGTTATCTAAACCTTGGCTCTGGATACCAATCTGTCACACCCCCAAACAGGGCCTGGACGGAGACACGTGTCCGGGGGCGTGACGTCATAATATACATCACACAAGATACAAAGAACAACCTCTAAGGGTACGTTTAGAAATCCAACATCGTTGCATTAAATAAAATAGTTAAAGTTTTACATATTCAAGTTCGCTCCAAACTCAAACCATTTCGGATTAGCAACTATGATTTTCAAAATGCTTCCACAAAACAGTCAAACTTCACGAATAGTGTCAAGTCTAAGCCTATTCACCTTCACACTGCTCCACAATCAACCAACACTTAAAACTAACCTAATCCCTTCATTTTTATTGTTGCAACTCACTTTTCAACTCGTCTCACCAAGATCGCAACATCATAAACATATTACTTCCATTTTTATAAAATATGACAAAATATAAATTCATTTCTTTTTATAAAACGTACCACAAACACATGGATCTAGCATTAACAAGATCTCATTAAGAAAGAAAAGAAAGTAACAAATAAAGATCAATAAATTGGTGTGAAGTAATCAAATTTATATACGTAAAAGAGTTACTCGTATAAATTCCTCCAAAATACTCTCAACCAAGAGAAATATAAAGGTAAAAACTCACAAAATAAACACAATCCGTATATTTTTAACCTTGAAGTATTTTACAACACGGGTCGTGTCCAACGAAACAGTGAATTGAGAATTTTGAATATCTCGGATAAGAGCTTAGAATGAAAAGGATATTTGATTTGTTGACTACACTACAAATGTAATAGCAAATAATTAAAAAAAAACAATTAACTAACACGAAAATTAAATGCACAAAACGAATTAAACGCGAGCTAAAACTGAAATTTAAAAACTAAAGCTCAACTTTTAACAAATTTAATATCTAAAAATCACAAATTTAAAATGAAAATTTTAGGAAAAAGAATTAGAATTTTTTATGTATTTTTGAATTTTTTATGATTTTTCATAAAATTTAATGATTTAAACAAAAATAAACTTTTCTAAAAATAACATAAAATTTTCTTTTATTATTCAAAATACTAGATTTTAAATGAAAATTAAAGCAAAAAGAATTTTAATTTTTTCAACAATTTTTCTATTTTTTTATGATTTATCTAAGAAAAAGTAATAACTAAAAACTATTTTAATTCCTAGAAAATACAAATTTAATGAGAAAAATATGGAAAAATGATTTTTATAACAATAAAGGTTCAGAAAGTTAAAAAAATGAAAGCCCAATTTTCTACTTTTGTATTTTTCAACTAATTTGATGTTAAATTAAAAATTTAACCTATTTCTATAAAAACTTTATAAAAAAAAAGTAAATTAAAAGAAATAGGAAGAGAACATGGGGGGAGGGTAGGAATGAACAGAGGGAAGTTAAGGGTAGGCGGGCTAAATATGGTAAATTTACACACTAGTGAAAACGGGTAACCTTGTACTTTAAGGAAAACACCAAACAGACCCTAGCTTATTTGCTTATTTTGCTAATTGAAAAATTGAGAATGAGCAAAAACTTAAAACTACAAAGTTGCTTATTAGCTTATTTTAAACAACTTTAATAAAGGCACATTCCACTTTAGACCAAAGATTAAGCTAGAAAATTAACAAATAGTATGCTGTCACAGAAAGTATGAATTTAAAGAGTAATTTGGATTTTGGCTTATTATGAGCTTAATACTTATTGAAAACTAAAACTAAAAGCAGCTTATTGAAGCCTAAGATGTGCTTAAAGGAGATTTAAACTAAAATTTACCTATACTTAACAGGTTAAGAAAGAAAATGAAGCTGGAAATTGCAAAGTCCAATGAAACAGTTTTTAGGCTTTTTTCAAATAAGCTAACAACATTATTTTTGGATAATAAGTGCTGAAATTTTGAAAGTATTCTAACCTACTTATCTACAATCCATCTAGCTAAAAAGATATGCAAGGTTCCATAGAAAATAGAAGATTATCAAAGAGAAAATTGAAGTCTTTGCTTAAGCACTATGCTTGCGGTGCAAATGGTTTGCTGATGCAAAGTGCAAAGGAAAAAAAAATAACAAGAAAAAATTGTAAAGCTAGATTTTTTAGAAGTTTTACTTTGCTAAAATAACTAATTAACACACATTTACTAAAAACTCTTAGTTGCTTGTAAAAATACTAAAATCCTAAGACTATAAAAACTGAAATAATACCCTGGTGCTGGCAAGGTATTTTTTAACTCTCAAACTCTTAAAATCTAAAGCCTAACTTATAAAAGCTGTTTAAATCTTGCTAAAACACCCTAACTCAACTAAACAAAAGAGTTTGGCAGGATAGAATTGACTTTAAGAGTCAGATAAAAGCTAATTCCAAACACTACTATATTTTCTGTCAAAACAAAATGAACTTGAAAACTTTTTAAAGACTAAATCAGCTAAAACTTTTTAGCTACTTCTATTATTATTCAACTAATGAAGCTATTTGAACTGAAAAACTAGTAGCTTATTAAGCAAAATAAGCTACTTACTCTATGAGCTTATAACTACTACTATTGACAGAAAAGTGACAGTGACTTATTACTATTTTAAAAAGCTAAAAATAACGAAAACAATACAAGTATAAGCTAATAAACCTTATGAATCAGATTTAAATGAGACTTAAAGAAATAAGCAAGTTGAAAAATAAGCTAGAATTGCTTAAATGAAAATAAGAGAAAAGACCTGAAAATTTGGAGTCTCAGAACTAGAGCTACTCTAGTTGAGTGAGTAGCTCTTAAAAATGCTTAAACCTAATGGCACCTTGCCTCTAGACCTGCATAAGCTAGCTTATGCTTATTTTGAGCTTATTTCCTCTTGTCCTTCCAAATTGAGCTCAAAAGTATTCAAGTGATCATGATTTTTAATGTGAATAGGTAAGAAGAAGTAGATGAAACCTTGATGAACAAAATTTAACTAATGTTGAGTATGAGAAATCAAAGCTACTAGCTTATTTAGAGCTTAATTGTATCAAAAACGCTCTTGAATTTTAAATCAAAGAACACAAACACTTTAAAAGTAGATTGATATTGATAAGATTGATAAGTACAAGTGAAAAGGAAATGTTTACAAGAGCTGAACAGCTTAAATGCTTAAAATGAGAGCTTAATTGCTTATTAACGAGAAAATTACAAAGTAATGTTTAAAAACAGAAAATTAACACTGAAAAATGAAGACCTAAGCTACTATTTATAGAAGAGGGGTGAAGAGAGGGAAAGGAGTCTAGAGAGTTCCTTTGAATCTCAACCATCGATCATTTTAAATCAAGTTTAGGCCGTTGGATCAATTAGTGAGGTGTCTTGGCCAATAGGCTGCTGCCACGTGGTGGTTTATCATTGGGAGAGGTGTATGAACGGATTTATAAGAGAAAAAGAGCGAGGGGTGTAATTAACGCGATTTTGGGATTGTGGGAAAGATGGCGGGAAAAGTTAGTTCATCTGTAAGGTTTGTTAGGCTTGTTTGCTAAAACGTCCGGGCATTATTTTGAAAAGTTTGATTTGTTATCAGCTTTGGTCCTTAGTGGTTGTAGCCCGCCCTTTGTAGTGTAAATAGAGGTTTGAAGTTATGCAAGTTCAGCCCTTGTGTTGTGTTCTTCTATTTCTTCTTAATAAAAACACTTTGCTCTTTTAACAACTTTGGTCCTTGATCTTTCAAAACTTCAAATAAAGCCCTTAATCCTTGAACACTTGACAATAATGGCCCTTTGACTTGTAATTTGGGTCTTTGACTTCTTTGTTTCTTTCTTTGACTGAGTTTGACTGTGTCGGGCTGATCCGGCTGCGATTTCCTGCTGATTCTTTGTCTTGCTTCTGACTCTTTGTCTTTTTCTCATTCTTGTTGGTTTTTGATCGTTTTTGCTTCTTTTTGGTCTTTTCAATCCTTACCTGCACAATTGGATCACAAAACACACTTTTTCTAATTCTTTTGTCATTATTGGCTTTTATTTTGGCAAAATCCCGGGTAAATTATTATACAATAACAGCATATCAAAATTCCCAATACTAAAGGATTGCCGTGTCCTCACGCAATGTTATGAAGTGTTACACTTTGATAACCTACAGAATTCCAAACTGGCCCTTGTTTATGAACCTTTTATGAATACCTTTTAAAACAACTTTACTTTTCTCACTCATTTAACCTCATGGAAACACGTTATTGGCAAATCATTCAAGTTTGCAACTTTTTAGGCTCATCGAAATAGCCTACTCCCGAATATAGAGCACAAAAGCTGAAAGATTCGTCACCTTGACTTCACTAGACTAAACAAAGCTTGATAAACAAGATCATTGATAGACAATATAAATCCAAAATGATTAAGCTCTTATACTTATAACTTGTGAACTTTTTCCCTCACTGGAATAACTAATGATTAAAGATGTGAGCACTCATTTTAACTCAACCAAGATCAATTTATCATCAAAGTTGAAAATTCATCTAAGCTTTACAAATAAGCCTTGGGAGCTCAAAATGTTAATAACATAGAATAAACCTCGACTCCCCGGGGGCTATGTCCCCCCCCCCCCCCCCCCCCCAAAAAAACGGTTTTAAAAAAAAAAAAAAGGTTTATTTTTTTTAGTAAAAAAAAGGTTATATTGATTTAAAAATTGTTTTTTGTTATTTATTTATTTTAAATGGAATATTATTATTTTTGTGTTTTTTTTTTTTTAAAACTTTAATTGAATAGGAATGTTGTTCTTAGTTCGAACCCATACTTAGGCCTTTCTCCCAAAATGGATATCGAAAAACAACCGGTGTTCTTAGTTCGAACCCCACTCCGCAGCTACGTTTTAGGTTATCGCGACAACACCTTTTTCCTACAAAGCCTAGAACCAAAGTTCCTTATTGGCAATCATACACCTAGCCGCGCTCCCTAGCGATGAATGCCTACGAACCTTGATCCTACGTACATAGTTTTAATCCTTAGTTGCGACCCCATCCGAGTCTTTCTCTCAACATGGATACGCCAACGATTAAAAACTACATATAGCTTTTGTTATTCTATTTTTTTCGAATGCTTCATTGGCACGAAACATAATGCTTTTGCATTAGAAATGCTCATTGGCATTTCTTTTTATAATTATTTTTTGATGAATGGAATAATTTCATTTTAAAAAGGCAACTTATAAATTAGGAAACCAAAAAACTTATCTTACATATTAAAATGAAATCTTTTTTCAAAATGTAAGACTTTTTCTAAAGACATTGGTTGACTTAGCTAAATTAAAAAGAGCACGTATGATTAAGTGTGTTAAGATCTTGTGGGAGTAAAAAGACACAAATCATTCATATAAGCTTTAGGTTTTCCAAATAAACCTTGCTTAAACAAATACACTTATATTTAACTACATCATTTCTTGTTCTTCACATTTTAAAATCCAAAGCAATAGGATTTGTGAAAGCTTGGCCCCACAAAAGTAGGTTAAAGAACTAGCTAGGGCATTTTTCACCCGGTCAAGTCAAAATTAACTCCTATTTACTCACCAAACGGACTACCAAAAAGAATGTTTATTCCAAACTTAAGCTTCTTTTTGAGCTTTCTTGTAAAGCAAAAATTTAAATTTCCCACTTTTCAAAAAGGAAATTCAAAAGATTCAAACAAGGTTGCGGAAGTGGCAATTCAATATCGAAGATATCCTTCCCCAAACAAAAATGAAACTTTGTCCTCAAATTTTAAAAGACTTGGACACAAGGAATCTTTACCAAAATTCAATGTCTTGCCAAAAGAATAGATTAAGGATCGAAAAGAACAAGGATAAGAGATTAGAGTTTCCCAGCTATGAAGTAAAGATTGGAGACCATCGATGGAAATTGTGGGAATTGCTTTGTCCTTCCACAATATTGAACCATGAAGCTTCCAAAATCCGGAAAACCTAGACAAAAATCACAAACAACCAACAAGAAATGACAAAGAACAAGCTTCCTCTCTTCTTTGACATTGTTAGCTCAAAAGACATCTCTAAAACGGCTTAGTTTTTGTTAACCGAGTACAAGCTATACTTTCGCCCCCGAATTAATTGTCCTTGGGGAAGCAAAGAAAATAGAAAATGAAAAGAAAATAAAAGGATAAAAGGATAAGCATGGGGTGCCTCCCACGATGGCGCTTGTTTATAAAGATTCCCTTCCGCTTGACTCTTTCCCCAAACTAGTTTTCATGTGGGTCGGTCTTGACATCTGGATAATGTCTTTATGAACATCCGTCCCCAAAATATGTTTCACCCTAAGACCATTAACTTAAAAGTTGACCAGCTTTTTTGAAAAAGTTCAATATTTCCATATGGGAAAACATTTGCAATCGAATAAGGTCCTGACCATCGAGATTTTAGCTTCCCGAGAAAATCTTAACCTGAATGAAATGAAGTACTTGATCCCCAGACATTAAAATCCCGGTTTTAATTTTTGAACATGCAACCTTTTCGTTTTCTCTTTATAAATGCAAAGAATTTTCATAAGCTTCATCTCTTAACTCCATTAAGCCAATATAGTTTGTGATTTTCAATTTGCACCTGCAAGATAATATCTAGATTTTGTGTTGATTAAGAGCCCAGAAAGCTTTATGTTTCCAACTCAATAGGGAGATGGCAAGCTTTTCCGTAAACCAACCTATAAGGAGTACATCCAATAGGAGTTTTGTAGGCAGTCCGAAAAAGCCCCCATCACGAGCATCATCAGAGCTTAACACTCCAAGAAGCTCTATTCTCCTCCTATGGTATCTTTCTAAAATTCTCTTAAATCCCCTACTTGAAACCTCAAACTTGACATACTCGTTTGATGGTGGTAAGGAGTCAAAGTTCGAGGGTCACACCATACTTTGCCATGACCCTTTGCAAATTGGTCCATATACAAAAATGTGTGCCTTATCACTGATTATATCCCGGGGGGCGTTCCAATCTATGCAAAAATGATTCTTTAAAAACATTGCAAACAACACGAGCATCAATTAGATGTAAAGCCTGCTTCCACCCACTTGTACACATAGTCTACTGCAACTAGGAATGTACTTGTTACCCTACTGGATGGATGGACCAGAAATCAATCCCCCACAAATCAAAGATCTCACAAACTTGTATTGCGTTTTGAGGCATTTCATCTCTTTGAGAGATTTTGCCTTGCCTTTGACAAGCATCACAATGTTTTACCAAGTTTATAGCATCTTTATAAATGGTGGGCCAAAAAAATCCGGAGTCAAAGACTTTGCGAGCGTTGTAAATTGGACTATGTGGCCTCCCGTGGGTCCCACTATGACAAAGTCCCCCCCCCCCCCCCCCCCACCCCACCCCATGAGAATCTCATGAGCTTCTCTACCAAAAACACATCGTCTAATGACCTGGTCCGCACAAATCTTAAACAAATAAGGATCATCCCAATAGTAGTGTTTTGCATCCTTGAAAAATTTTCTCTTTTGTTGTGAACTCATTCCTTTTTAAAACAAAATTACCCGACATAGATAGTTGGGGACGCTAAGTCGGCGAACCATGGCGTGGTAATTATCCTAAGCACATCACATTGTTAAGCACAACATTTTCAACAACTTTTTCTTTAACCACATTTTCATTCACAATAATCGTCTTTGACCGATTCAAATCCTCCCTAATGGCTCTAAAGGAAAAGATATCAGTTATGTGTTAGCTTTTCAAGATCAATCTTGTGGAGGGTTTTCTAGACGAGAAAGTTATCAGGCTGCTACATTTATCAGCTCCTTTTTTATCCTTATTTTCAATATTGAACTCTTGAGTAAAAGAATCCTCTAATAACCTTGACTTAGCATCTTGCATTGCCATAAGATACTTGAAAGCTGAATGATATCCGTGATACACAATGTGTCCCTCCGATAATAACAAGATAGGGTCGAAACTTCTCCAAGGCATAGTACTACGGCTAGCATTTCCTACTCAAGTAAGGGTGTAATGAGTTGAGCCCCGTCATAGTCTTACTCCGCATAATGAATAGGATGAACAAATGTTTTTCCGTTCTTTGACCTAAAACTGCTCCAAGAGCAAAATCACTGGCATCGCACATTATCTCAAAATCATAATCCCAATTAGGCACAACAAGTATCGGTGATTCAATCAACTTTTTTCTAAGATCATTAAAAGCTTGTTTACATTCATCCGAAAAGACAAAAGAGTTATCCTTTAACAAAAGTATGATCATGGGTCATGCAATTTTCGGAAAAGTCCTTGAATGAACCATTCTATAAAAACCGCCATGACCTAAAAAAATTCGAACACCCTTTACGTGGACGGTAAAGAGTAATTTAAGCTATCACTTCTACATTGCCCTATCAACTACTAAACATTCTTTGAAATTTATGACCCAAAAAACTATTCCCTCTTTTACCATGAAAAGGCATTTTCCCAATTAAAGCAACAAGATTGTTTCTCACAACGATTAGCTTTATCAAGATACAAGGCATTTTGAAAAGTTATCCCCAAAAACCGAACAAAGTCGTCCATAAAAACCTCCATGGTTTTCTCATATATCATGAAAAATGGCCTGTCATGCACCTTTGAAAGTCCCCGCGGATGCATAACAAAGGCCAAAAGGCATCTTATGTAGGCAAAGGTTCCATAAGGGCAAGTAAAGGTGGTCTTTTCTTGGTCTTGGGGTCAATTGGGATTTGAAAATACCCAGAAAATCCATCTAAAAAACAATAGAACTCATTTCCCGCTAACCTTTCAAGCATTTGATCCATAAAAGGTAAGGGAAAATGTCTTTCCTAGTGGCAACATAAGCTTCTATAAATCATTGCAAACTCTCCAACCGGTCACAAGTCGGGTTGGAATGAGTTCATTGTCATCATTCTGAACCACGGTCATTCCTCCTTTTTTAGGAACGCAATGAACCGGGCTCACCCATGGCGAATCCGAAATGGG
Source organism: Tanacetum coccineum (assembly GCA_026074375.1). NCBI lineage: Eukaryota > Viridiplantae > Streptophyta > Magnoliopsida > Asterales > Asteraceae > Tanacetum > Tanacetum coccineum. The sequence goes on along the minus strand of BQNB010154307.1, from coordinate 4,872 downwards.
TATATTAACCGGCATCAAGAAGTTAATGACCTCTTTCTAATCACCTGTGAATCTTAAGGGTTGACCCTTCTTGGCATTTGAACCACAGGATTTTTTTTGAATCAACCTCCGATTAAAATTTTGTGTGTAACAAAATTTTGGGTCGAGTACCCTAAATGTCGGAGATTTTCCAAGCTACAGCCTTTTGTGAGCCATAAGAACCACAATAAGATTCACCTTCTCATCCTCTTTTAAATCCTTTGAAATTAAGACAGGTGATTTTATTATCCTATCAAGAAAAGCATATTCAAGATGAAGCAGGCAAATCTTTGAGTTTCAGTCGAGAGGTTCTTCAATCGATGTTTGACTGATTCACATTATTGATTGCATTTAGAAGAAAATTGAAAAAGGATCATCATTATAAACTATCAGGCAATGATTACTAAGTAAGAACAAACATCATCAACCTCATCATATAATCACTGCAAATTCATGTTTAAAAGATTCATCACTTTCTAAAAACTCATCTATTTCTTGTTCAAGAAGCTCTACACTTCCTTCAAAGGACGTGAAAGGTGGAGGGTCCAAAATAATAGAAGTGGAGTCACCACTCTTGGTAAAGTCCAAGACTTTTGGAGCATACTCCGCACAAGTTGCATCAATAAGGTCCATTCGGTTCACTGACTCAGAATTATCATAAGAAACCGTGGGAGTGTCACCACACTTAAGTATCAAAGATTGATCATCATGTCTCAAAATAATTTCCCCCTCATAAACATCAATTAAGGATGAGCGTGTTGCTCAAAAATGGCCTTCCTAAAATCAAAGGACTCTGAGGTCTGCAGCAAAGTCTAGAAACACAAAAACGACGGGAAGTAGGAATTTATCCGACCTTTACGAACACATATCCGGCTATCCCAAGGGGTTTTAGAAATTAGTACGATCCGGCTAATTCAAGAACCAATTCTAGTACTTGTAAGTGTACCAGAAGTCCCAAGTTTCTTCCAAAAAGACAAGGCAATGAGATTGATACTTGCACCTAAGGTCCCGCTAGAGCCGATGTAAATTATAACTCCCCAAAATCACAAGGAAAGATGAAATCGACCCGGGTCCCAACTTTTCAGAAGCTTTTGAAGAATAGAACCGCAGACAATTAGCATTCATTGGTGTCTTTGTTATTTCAATTAACTGTCCTTTGTTACTCAACAACTTTTTGATCATCAAAGCCAACAGGGGCATGTGAACTAGAGCATCATCAAAGCTAATTCAAAATGAAGATCTCGAAAAGATTTCTAAGAACTTTGAAGCTAAGATAACATACTCTCTCAAGATTTTGTCCTTCAAACCCTTTGAAGGGTAAGGCAAATTTTGTTTGGTCTTGAAAAGTTCATTATCAACTCTATGTCTCAAACAATTGGTTCTTTTCCTTTGTATTGGACCTTTCCCTAATTTGAACTAACCGAGGATTGGACTCTTGCGGTACTTTGTGAACTATTAAGTTGCACTTGGTCCTTTGTCACCTCGGTTTCCTTACCAACCTCATTGTCCGGATTGACAAAAGGAGGAGGCATAGGAGGTAAAGGTCCATCTAAAACAACACCACTACGAGTGGTAATCCCTTTGCATTCATTTCTAGGATTAGGAATCGATGTTGCACCGTAAAGTCCTGACTTGATGTATTATTATTCCATATGCTTTTGAAACATGTTAAGACATCATATTTTGAAAATTCCTTGTTCATTTTGAAATCTTGTTGTTCCTTTTGAAATCAAGCAAATTCTTTTGCAAGTTGTTCAAAGTAGCATCTAATCCTTTTTTGTGGAAGCATCAAACCATAATAAGTAACCGGAGTTGGTGCACTCGGGACTTGATAAGCTTGAGCTTGTTGAGTAAATCCCGAGTTAACTTGATTGGTTTGGTTAACATTCCTATTCCCATTATACCCTTGAATAGCCTTGTTACCCTGGTTTAGTCTAGAAACTTGTTGAATGGGTTGATAAAATCCTGGTGGTCTAATTGGTTTGCCAAGTTAGAGACCGTACCCGAATTTCCATTTTGAACAAAATTACCAACCGAAGCGTTTGTTGAAATTGATGGAAATTATCGAGCATAAACCGGTACTCATACTACCTCTAGTCATTGGACACACGATTAAAACTATGGTTGTTTACACAAGTGTGTACACCTGTTCCTCACCGCTTTGATCGGAACGTGAGTAGGCACAAGAGATTACATCATGTTTTTTACATTTCATTCAAGTCATCCTGAAGGTTAAGTCATCTTATCCTCTAATGCTGCTGCCATTTGTTGAAACTCAAAGCTAGATGATGAATTAGATGAAGTTGGAGGAGCATTCGTACTCACTCGCATCACGGCGTTCCGTGAACATCTAACTTTGGCTTTTGTTTCTCTATGATTTGTAACCCTTCATTTGGACTTTTTGTAAGAAAAATTGCGCTCCTGTCATCAGAATTAAGAGAATCTTGATCATTATAGCTCAAAGAATTATAGAAAGTATCTAATGGTGCATTAGTGAAAAACCATGGGAGGACACTTCCTATGAAGTTCCTTACAACGCTCCAAGCTTCGGATAAAGATTCTTGAGCAATTTTGACGAAAATTCGTAATTCGTTCCGAAGATTGGTGGTCTTATCGAAGGTGGGAAAAAAGAAATTGATGAACTTAGAAACTAGTCAACCCATGTGAGAATGAATATGGTGGTTCTTTTTTCTAGCCATGTCTTAGCACCCATCAAGGAAAATGGAAATAGAAGAAGATTAATGGTGGTGTAAGGTACAACCGGATAACCTTTGGTTGTTTGTAAAGCTCTCAAAATGACGATATGAGCATAGAGGCTCCTCATCATTACCTCCTCGAAAAAATTCGTTTTGGGCCCAAATTAATGAGGGAAGATTTAGAGTTCAAAAGTTTTGAGCATAAATTATGGTAAAAACTATAGCACTTTCAAACCCCCCGGTGGGAGCTTTGAGTTGCTCTGGGGGGGGGGGGTGGGGGGGGGGGGGGGGGCCAATAGTCGGTCGTCGCCATTGGAATCGGATCCAAAATGAGGGGATGCCTCTTGTCGGAGTCGAGATCGTCGACTATTACGTCTTCTTGGAATAGTAATATTCCAAGGATGAACGTGTGCGCATAGCACTGAGAAAAAAAGAAAGCAGAATTTAGATTAACGAAGATTATTTTTTTGGGGAAATTAGAAATTTTTAGTATATTAAATAAGAATGAAAAACAAAAATCTTTTTGGTAATCGTTATTACAAGCTCACGATAAGTCCCTCAAGAACACTCACAAGTGAGCGGAAAAGCTAGCGAGCCGCATGACTGCTAGAGAATAGCTATACTTCCTTAAACTCACCATTATAGTTTGTACACCATAAGGTCCGTCGTACCTCGCAAGTACTGCACGATTAGTTTGTTGTTAATTTGGAATGGTTAAGATGGATGATCTAGTAACCAATGTTTATTTAATATTTTATTATTTATTTTTTATACTCAATTCGATAGGAATCGAATTAATGAACTTTTTATATTTTTTTTCAAAAATATAGCAAAATAACTTCCAATGGAAGGTCTCAAAACTCTCTTCGAACGAATTCACTCCTTCAACAATCTATCCCGGAAATCCCGGACAACGCCCAAAATATGGTGTGTAGTTAAATCAAATTTATATACGTAAAGATTACGTACGTAAAGAATTCCCTGTCCAAAATACAAACACAACCAAGAGAAATATAAAGGAAACAATCTCACAAAAGAAAACACAAACCTAATATTTTATCCCGGAAGTAATGAACAAACTCGGGTCGTGTCCCAACGAAATCGTGAATTGCGAATTTGAATAATTTCGGCATTCACTTAGAATGAAAAAGGATATTAGATTTGTGACTACACTACAAATGGTAATAGCAAGAATAAAAAAAAACATACTACCACGAAAAATAAAAGCACAAAACAAATTTAAACGAGAACTAAAACTTAAATTAAAAACTAAAGGCACAACTTTTAACAAATTTTATACCTAAAAATCACAAATTTAAAATGAAAAATTTAGGAAAAAGAATTGGAATTTTTTATGTATTTTTGAATTTTTTATGAATTTCTAAAGTTTAATGAATTAATCAAAAATAAACTTTTTCTAAAAATTAACTCTAAAATTTTTCTTTTATTTTTCAAAAATACTAGATTTAAAATGAAAATTAATGCAAAAAGAATCAAAAATTTTCAACTATTTTTCTATTTTTTATGAATTTTATAAGAAAAAGTAAATCTATTTAATCTATTTTAATTCCTAGAAAATACAATTTTAATTGGAAAAATATGAAAAAAATGATTTTTAGAAACTACAAAGCTGCAGAAAGTTATAAAAAATAAAAGCCCTAATTTCTACAAACTAATTGTACTCTAATTTGATCAATTAAAAGATAAACCCTAATTTACTAAAACTAAAATTTAAAAATATTAAACTTTTTATTATACTAAGAAAGACAGGGTAGGAAATGTAATAAAAGAAAGAACAGGGTAGGCGGGGTAACTTTAGTAAATTTACACAACAGTTCAAACGATTAACCCTAATCTTTAAGAGAAATACCAAAGAGACCCTACGAATTTGGCTTATTTAGCTTATTGAAAAAGTGAGAATTAGCAAAAACTTAAAACTACAAAGTTGTCAACCAGCTTATTCCCTACAACTTTAACAAAAGCACTTTGGACTTTTATCGAAGGAATAAGCTAGAAAATAAGAAAATCCATGGCTGTCACAGAAACTACTTGTTTGCTAAACTTTTTGGATTTTAGCTTATATTGGGCTTATTTCTAGGTGAAACTTAAAAACAGAAGAAGCTTATTGTGGCTTAAGATGTGTACTAGAGGATTCTAT
>BQNB010154305.1:0-15536 GCA_026074375.1 Tanacetum coccineum | reverse complement strand
ATTACTATTATGTTACATAAACAGACTTAACTATAAACAGAACTAACTATGACCAGTACTAACTCTAGTACTGCTACTCTACCCGTACTAACTTAGTACTACCAGACTTAACTTAGTACTGTCAGTATTAACTCAATACTAACAGAACTAACTATTACTACCAGACTTAATTGTTATACTACCAGTATTAAGTCTGTTACAATCTATTTTCCCAACACACTTTATCTTCTTGGTCTTTTAGCATGCATGAATATCTTCCTAAGAAGTTCTCTGGACGTCTCATTATCTTGATCCACCAAGAGCTTTGCTACCAGCATCAATGTAAGAGTTCCTCTTGACAATGGATACTCCTTCTCTACCAGCTTGTAAATGTCTATTCCCTTCTTTGTAGACACATGATGCACTCCACATGAATCATATAGCCTTCAAGTTAAATCATGAATATGCTTTTGAAGCTTCCATAACTCATCATCTATATCTGGTTCAAATAATCTCTTCAACTCAACCCATATCTCTCTTTCTTTGTCATCTGTTGGTTCTGTTAAATTGAACTTCTCTTTAACCAGACTCCACAGCATCACTAAGTCATCCTTGTCAAAGGCTTTCAGCATATCATTAAAGAAGTGATATACCTCAGTATGATTTCCAACTCTAATGATCTTTCAGTACTTCCTGGTGCCTTCAGTGTAAATCTCCTAGTTAATTATTGGATACTTAGTTTGTAAGGCTTCAACATTCATCCCTTGCTCTGGAAATATTATCATCATTTGTTGTCGCTCTTCTTGTGACAGTTCATCACCTTCTTTAACTCTTGGTTCTTCAGCTAGTTCTGAGCTTTCACAAGTCTTTTGCCTCTTAGAACTTTCTTGATCAAGTTCTTCTTCTGCATCCCTTTTTGAACTTCCAGCTGTTAACTCAGTAACTGCTCTGTCAACTTCACTTTCTATTGGAACAAAAGTGTTTACATTCCTCATTGTTGTTTCAAACAAATTCTTGATCTCATCAAAGCAATAACCTCTCAATTGTTGCAGTGTATATCCAGCCATGTTCTTTAAATAATTAGACATTTAATTCCTCTTCTGAGCTTTGGTCAGTGGTTTTCTTCTCTGCTCTTATGCTCTAAGTCTTGCAAAATGTTTCTTTCTTTCATTCATGAGTTCCACAAATAACTCTGACCTTTCTTTAATGGATATCTCTCCTTGCTCTTCTGCCTGTATTTTTGCAGCTAACTCATAGTCTGCATCCATCATAGCTTGAACATCATCCCATTCAGCAATGTTTGTAGTTTTACTAGCTTCTTCTTCTCTTTCTCTTTCAAGCCTGGCTTCTTCATCTAACTTTGCTTGAAGTCTCTGAGCTACATCAGCATCATATTCAATTTGATATTTCTTCTTCTTTGGTTTTTCAGGTTCAACCATTATAACACCCCCATATTTGACTTATAGTAGCGGAAGCTAATTTGGGGTATTACTTCATGAATCATAGTCACAATAATAGAAAATGACTCAAAAGAGACATTTTTAAAAGATAAGTTATCATTCATTATTCATCAGAGTTTTTACAAAAGAGGTCCCAAAATACATTTCAAAACATAAAGTTGAATGATAACAGGTTTGGACGTCCTCATGTCCAATGTCACTCTGTGCCATAGTTTGCTTAATTACCTGAGATAAACATGCTAAAATGGTCAACACAAAGGTTGAGTGAAATTTATAGTGTTTGCAATGTAATAGTTGAATACAAGTTATCACAAGTGGTAATAATTGCAACGAATACAATTATCATAGAAAACAGTATTATTGCCCTAAGCTCATGCAACCAAACATTAACATCTGAAGTTAATTTAACGACTTAAAGGAACAATTGTCCTTAAGGAAAGGTAACTTTCCAAAGTTATCCTTTGTTCTCAAATATAGTGCGTTTGGTTACCCCATGTACGGGTACACCAACGGGAGCAGTCACCCCCAATAGATCTATCCACAATATTCACGTTCACTCGCAAATGACTAATGGTTCATGATTAAGAAAAGAAATAATTGGCATGAAAAGCAAACTTAGCAATAAATATACAGATAGCATACAGTTGGAAAACACCTGTATTCATGGTTTATAGCATGTACTCCCCACGGGATTAATAAAATATGTAAAGGTGGGACTATGAACTCACCTTATCAAGGTAGTTGATTGATTTGAAATTTAATTCAAATGAGAGTAAACAGCCTCGTTACGCAACCTGAGGGTAATATGTCAAGTCTTAGTTCGATTGTTGATATTACAAACTTTATTTCATAAAGTTTAACGATTTTTGGTTTGATAACTTGTGAAAATATCGTATCACTGTTCGGGCTATCATAATCCAGAGGTCATGTAGTAAACGTTTGAGGAGCTAGGACACTTTAAATCGTAAATCCAGTAACTCGTCAAAACGTCTACCCAAATGAAACCCCTCACATAAAATTCCCTAGTAACGTGATACGTTATAGATTAAATGATAATATTTTATCATTTTAGGTTTCTTCAAAAGCTAGTGAATGATAAATTATGTTATATTTATAACATAATTGATTTTATAGTGTTTCTATCGATAAATGATAACGACAAATGTGTCGGGCTTTAATAAAATCGAGTCTTATAATATTTAAATATATTTTAATAATTTATATAAAAATATTACATTTTATAATGCAAAATGATAATATATACCCTTGGTTTATATATATTTACAAAGTTAATCCTTTTAATATAACTTTTAAAATCTTTAAACCTTTAACTTTAAAGAATGGAAAAACAAACCCCTGAAGTTTAACTTTAGAATAATTACAATTTCAGCCCCTCTATTTATAAGTTTCAAGAATTTACAATATATACCCCTTTGCATGGAATGTTTTTGCATAACAAGTCCAAAAACCATAATATTGATATTTTTGATTTAGAAATAAATTCTGCAGGTTATAGCTTATTACTATAAGCTAAAATAAGTAACTTTTATGAGCTTATAAATTATGAAAAGAGCTTGTTAGCTTAAAAATCCAAAACGGGTTTGTTTGGTTTAGGAAAACCAAACAGGGTGGGTTTATGGTTCAAGGCTTAAACAAGTGACTTATATAGGATCTAATAAAGCTTATGAAAGTTCTAAAACAAGGCAAGAGCTTAAAGAACAAAAAGAAACTTACTAGTCTTGAAATGATTAAAATGGTTCGAATGGAGCAAGTAAACAACTAGAAAACACTTAAAAGATGAATCAATAAACTTCTTTCTTCTTGTTTTCTTGGCTTCTAGTTTTTTGTATACTTTCTTCTTAATCTGTCCTTGGACTTGTTTATAGCTTCATGTTAAGTATGTGATGAGTTGTTGAGATGAATTGAAAGATATTCACTATCTTGTATATATAGTGTAAAGAAAAGAGTATTTCCCAAGTTTACTTGGAGTGGTAACCAAGTTAAGTGGAGTGTGGACAAGGTGCTGATAGAGTAGAGACCAATAAATAGCTAGGGGTTCAAGAGCGTGAATCATGGAGCTACTTGAGTGCTTGGGGTGCATGTTGATTTTTTAGGATAGAACTATTTTTAGGTGCTTAGGGTTTCGTCTAGGTTAGTTTAAAATTAGGGTTTGTCTTAGGGTTAAGGTTAAGAATTAAGGTTTTAGAATGATTTAGGGTTTAGATTCTTGGTTAGATAGTTGTGCTTTAAGGTAGTAACTTGTGTTAAATGTGGTGGTAAGAAATAAACATGATTTTTTTAGGGAAAATGACCTAGTTTTAGTTTGAATTCTATGCATGTTTAACTTGTACTTTGAGCTTTAGGGAGTTGTACATTGGTTTTGGAGGGAATTAATATTCAAAAGTTGTGCATTGTACACTTGTACACATGCCTTGCAAGCTTGAACATTCACTTTATATGTAAACATTTCATATAATTAGGGTGTTGATATAAACGTTAACGTTTGAAATCCGTTTTGTAATAACATTTTAAAAAGTATGTTAAATAGATAACGTATGATAAAATAGAGTTTAAAACATATTGCTTGACATATTATAAAGTTTACTGGCTATAAACGTTGATGAAATTGGCATAGGTAGGTTGCGTGAGCTTGTTTACTTAGGTTATGCAAGTTACGTTGCATAATAGGTGGAATAAAGAAAAAATATTCACGTGAAAATGGTTATACTTAATTTAATAAGTAGATATTACATTGATGACAATTGTATCTAATTTAATAGATGGATAATTACATTGATGAAAAATATGGGTTGTTATAACCATATTTTCCTTTCCCTAGTCTATTGGATTAATTTGTAGAGGATGTACTCTTACTTTTTTTCCAGACTCACTAGGCTCTTGCATAGTTACTCCTTTTGCCTTTGATTTCTCACTCTTCATCTTCATAAGGGTTTGAGAAATAGTGAGGTCTTCATCTTTAATAGGAGTTGTTGTTATTGTTGTTGTTGGAGGAGGAGGAGGAGTACTTAGCTCAGCAGTACTAACAGATACACCAGCAGTAGTAATAGGTTCAGCAGTAGTAATATTAATACTGGCAGTAGTAATTGATGTACTAACAGTATTAACTCCAATATCATGACCATATCTCCCCTGAGTCTCTAAATCCTCTTGAAACCATGCAATCCCTTTATCTTGATCAATTTCATTCCTCCCTTGTTTGGATGCATCCTCCTGATCACCCAAACTCTTTTCTGCATAAGACTCTATCTTGACCTTGAATAATCTCCTCTTGAGTTGTGGAGTTCTTGACTTCTTCTTACTTTCTTGCTTCTTAACTCTTTTCTTCAACTTTTTAATTTCCAAAGCTTGATATCACAGCCCCAGACGGGGCCTAGACGGAATACGTGTCCGAGGACGTGACTTCATCATACTTCGAACACAAGGCACGAGAGAACGACCACTAATGGACGTTTTGAAAATCATAACTCGTTGCATTATTTAAAAATAGATAAGTTTTTACAAGGTTTAAAAGAAATTAAACATTTGCGTATCATAAGTAAAATTGTTAGAGGATGCATAATTAAAACACTCTACTCATCCCCCCCCCCCCCCCCCCCCCCCCCCCCCCCCCCCCCCCCCCCCCCCCCCCCCTTGTTTTTTTATATTTTTTTTTTTTATCAACTATTTTTATCTTTTTTTTTTTATTATCTTTAAATTTTTTTTTAATTTTTCTTTTATTTTTTTCTTGGTTGAAATGTATATTTTATCTTTTTTTTTTTTTAATAAAATGTGTGTAGTGTTAAAGATATAGCAGGGGGGGGGGCAGTGTTGGGGGGTGGATGTGGGGGACTGTCGTAGGAAGCAAAATTTATGTTTTTAAAAGACATACGAGTATGATTATTGATAAGTCTGTGAAATAGGGTAATAATAATGCTCACTGTAGAGACTCCACATAGCATCGTCAAGAAGTCCAAGCTGATGCACCTGACGAAAAGTGCTAAAAACGATAACATTATGTGGTGAATTATAGAGGTTTAAGGTAAAACATTTATGCGAATCAAAAAACGTTTATGAATACAGCTTTAGAACTCAATATATTAGGAAAACGTGTTAAGTATTGGGTCAATATTCAACCGAAAGTAGTGTGGAAGCCACAAGATTTCAAGCGTTATGTGACAATCTTAGCAGTTTACGATTTCACACACAAAGCACATTTGGCCATTATAACAAATACAACTTCACATGCAAGTATTTATTGTTGCACTAAGCTTATGACACTGAAGCTAATAATCAACAGGGCATATTACATCCTGTCACATGTTTTCAGGCCCTTACCCGGTGGCCCAAAGCATGGACCACCGAGATAAAGCACATCGGACATGACATATATCCGTTTGTTATTGGTGGAACTCGATGAACAGTGAGCGACTACTCACCCTGGTTAGGGGATATTAGTTCCCAATTGATCTATTTATTCATCGTCGCTCACTTCAACAGGTCCTCCGGAAAGTAATTAACTAGATCTGATAATTTTGGGCAGTAGTGGGTTTGTAAGCAAACTTAGGACACTCTAAACAAGAAACGCTAACAGAAGACACTTGTGTCCAATGTAAAAGTAATCAACGTTTTCATAAAAGCTTAAAGTACTTAAATCCACAAGTAAAAGCGAGCGTGATATCAATCATGTAACGAGTTTGTAATCAACGTATAAACGAGTTTGATTGGCTGTAGTAACGTAAACGAGTTTGTAAACGAGCATGTTTCTCACCCCAAAAGTAGTAAAGTATTTGTAAACAAGTAAAACGGTGGGGCTATGAACTCACCTCGACGTTGCAGAACAATTGGCAGATATGCAAATAATATGCACCACATAAACGAAAGACGAATCGGCTCGACCAAGAAGATGCAGCTTAACTTAACGGCTATGTCCTACTAGCTTAGGAGGATGAATTTTGGGTTTTCTGATGGATAAGTACATCAACGTGACACGTTGATAAGGATTTGGATTACAAGTTGGATGAGTTTGGTGGTTGGTTAAATAAAATAAATCGAAAAGCAAACGCAAAGTGTGTAATATATTCCGTATATATTACATTTGAAAAACAACCAATTATATAATTCATATGGTGAATTATACAATAAGACAAATAATAAAAAGATTATTTTGAAGTATATAATACCTTGCAAGTATTTTATAAGAATCGTGAGAAAATAATTAAATAAAATGATTTGACACGTTTTCAGAAATCACCACGTAAATAATTAAATAAAAGTTCTTGTATAAAAGAAAACGTACGTTTTAAAGTTACGTATTAGGTAAATGATGCTTTTAAAACTTTTTACAAAAGTTATGATTTTATCTTCTAATCGAAAGTTATAAAATATATATAATATTTGATAATTTAGTATTTCGTTTTATTTACGTGTTGTAACCAAAATAGTTGTCTCGTTTATAAAAGTATGGTTTTCGATTATTCATCGGGTTACTGTTTAATTACAATTTAGAAATCTTAATTCTATATCTCGTTCTTTTATCGGTTTTCTAAAATAATAGAAATTTTAATGAAAATACTAAGTATATAAATTTTTATAAATTTTCGGCATGACCTAGTCGTTTATACGACGTTTCCCATTTTTACAAAACTCATCGTTTTCCCTTAATCAATATATGTTGCAATTTATCCACGTGGTTCAAAATATATTTAAACGGGATCCAGTAATAATTAAAATAAGTAAAACCAAAGCACACCCTAATGGTTATTAAACGCAACACCAAACGCCCTATACGGGCTGAACCAAACACCCCGGTTTGGTTGCCAAACGTAGAACCAAACACCCCCTTACATAAGTTATGACAGAAAAAAAACACTCCTTTTTGTGGCCTTTTTCAGCTGAGTAACATCAAACTATCATGACCCGAAAACCAAAAATAAGCTTAGACAACACCATTAAAATAAGCTATAAGTCAAATAGAAAATAAAGTAGAAGGAAAACAAATCAAAAGACCCCGAGAGGGATTTGAACCCTCGACCTCTCGGTGGTGCTTTATGCCGAAAACAAACCAAACCACCCTTGGCTGTTTACACAGCCAAACAAACACCCCGGATGGGTTGTTTCCAAAACCAAACGCACCATATTCGGTGCTAAACCCAGATCCAAACGCACCCTATGGTGCTTTACTTAAACCAAACGCACCCTAATGGTGCTGTTTTATAAAGCCAAACGCACCCTTAGGTGGTGATGGCGGCTGTTGGTGGCGACAACAGGGTGGTGGTGGCGTGGGGATGACAGCGGAGGTGGCGTGGTGATGTAGATGATGACGGTGAGGGTGGTGACGAGATGGAGACGGTGGTGTGTGGCGAAGAGGTGGTGGCGAAAGGGATGGTGACGTTGATGGTGGTGTTGTAACGCCGACTGTGGTGGCGGCGGCAGTAGGTGATGATGATGGTGGATCTGAGTGACGATGGTGGAGGTGTGGCGTGGGATGGAGGTGGTGGCGTGGAGAGAGTGCCGACTAGTATGGTGTTCGCCGGTGGGTGGCCGGATTTCCGGTGACGGCGCCGAAAAACTTATAAAGTGTGTGTGTATGTTATAAAAAAAATGGTGAAACCCTATTTAGGGTTGGGTATATATACCCAAAATTATAATAAAAATGTATCAAGTACGAAAGATTAGGGGGGGATGTTGTAACTATTATCACAAGGACCAAAAGTGTAATCTTTTATAAAATAACAGTTCGGGACTCGTTTTGGCTAGTTAACGGTTGATTTAAATTACGAAAATTGCGCCGTTGCGTTCCAAATGATTTTTCCTATAAAAATGAGTATTTACATGACTTATTTAATAAATATTTGGTAACGTTCATTTAAAATGTTCATTTTGTTTATTACTAGACACCGGTATCACGGGTAACTTTATTCGTAAAGTAAAACGTTAACTTGAATATTCACGTTAATAATAAGCGTTTTTGAAATAAAACATTAAATAAAATATTAAATATTTTTATTTAATAAAAGTGTTAATTAAATATAAATTTAATTATTCTTGTGTCGGTACGCGCTACGTGCGGTGTTCAAAACTTTACGAGGCTATTTAAGTCATTTTCTGCTTGGTTTCGTGTCTCGGGTAAAACTGAAAAGTTGTTCGGAATGTCGTTTTACATCAAATTGTTTTAGAGTCCGAGTCGTGAAAATATGATTTAGTGGGTCGTTTTTTATAAGTCAACTTAGAAATAATATATATCTTCTCGTTTTCAAGTCAAATAAGTTTGAAAAATAAATTTGTATATGTGAGATAAATAATAATTATGATTTATTATTTGAATACGTTTTAAAAATTCACCGGCTATGTGGTAATCGTTTTTATGTGACCGTAAAAGGTCAAAAAGTCAAGTCGGAACCAAAAAGTCAAAGGGTAAAATTGTAATTTAAAATTCTGAAAATTTCGGGTTGTGACATTACCTACCCCTTAAAAGCAATCCCATCCCGGGATTCGATCTTTGTTAACCGATTGTGCAACCAAGAAAAGATTTAAGATTTAATAACCAGTTTAGACATGCCGTTGATAAATTTATTCAGCAAAATTTTATTTTTCGACACTTCTTAATATGCATAAATTTTGGCTAGGTTTGACCAGGATATTTAACCCATCAAAATAGGTATTTTAGAAAAATATCACTACAAGTTTTTATGATTGATATAACGCGTTATAAAGAAAGTCCCTTATGGTGAAAATATCAAAGAGAAAGTATAGGCGCATGGGTATGTCTGTATAAGGGTTTCAAATGTTTAGAGGCGAAGTCGGGTTTCTGATATCTGTAAGGTTCGACGTTTAATTTCGGGCGAGGCTAATGTAGTTGTCTTCTTACTTAGGAAGTACAAGGATGAATCATGGCTCAACACACCACAAGCAGACCATGCGAATAAAGTGTAACCGAACGGCTCTAACCGCAACAACAACAACAACAACAAAAAAAAAATAGACGCGCCGTAGAACGAAAAATAATAATAATAACGGAACGTTGCACACAGCGTTAAATAAGGAAATAGACAACCATGTATGTTTGTGATTTAGTTTAGTCAACAAAAATGTGTTTTTACGAGCTTATTAAGTTTATGAAGATGTTACGACGTTCTTACGAAAAGTTACTATTTATAAAAAGTTTCCAGTATTGGGAATGTTGAACGTAGTTGTTGGTTAATAGTTACAACTAAATTTAATTAATCGTTTCTAAATTTCCAAAAATGAACTAGTGGAACCCTAGCGTCTAACCAAAATCCTTAGCTCGCTAAATATATACATAAAAATTTGCTATATTTAGAAATGACCAACGGCAACGACTTATCATTTTTAGAAAATCCTAAACCTTCGTTTTGATATTAAGAAGCTCTACGAATATTTTCAAAGACTTTCGGAACTTAATAAACCTTTAGAAACATTTTTAAACATCCGTTTACCCTCATTTAAAACTCGGACCAGCAACTATATTTTTTATAAATCACCCATGGACTTGATCAAAAACTTGACCATAACACTGTCATATTTTCCAAACTATCCAAAACACTTTTATGCCAAAACTAATCAACCAAATTCACTATAATTCAAGCCTAACCTCATTGCCATCTTTGTTGCAACTCACAAATCTCACAACCTCTCAACGAGAACAATTTATATATCTCAAATCATCAAAAAACTTTATTAAAATATTTATTCATTTTAATAAATTTGAAAATCATAGCACAAACATATGGAGTCGTGAATCAAAAGTATAAGAATACACAGCAACAATAACTATAACAAACGGTGACGAAATGCGGAGAGTGGGCATTTCAAGAAACAATATCCCCAAAATAAAGGTCAACAAATGGGAGGAGTTCACGGAAGGGCTCAGGTGATACGTGACGAAATATCGTACTCGGTCGTTAGTTCGAGGATAAATCAAATCCATTAGCTCAAGAGTGCACAAGTCGGTTAGCTCCACAAACAGTCTATGATCGTAAGGATTTGTAACGGCAAGAGTAATAACTTAAGAATAAGATAAGGTAGTTCAAGTGAGGTCTTAAAGTTCTGTTGAATGGTAAGACACGATCGCGTTTCTAAATCTTTTTAACGGATTCCGATGATTATCGGGTACGAGTTCGTACTCATGTCACATCGATAGTGTTCCCAAATCTTTAGGTCGTGTGTCGAGTTGTTCTTCTCATGAACGTTCAGTTGATTGTAGCTAGTCCTTAGGTTGATTTTCGAGTAGACGCCACATCCTCGCAGTTGATCGAAAAGATCGTCTATACTAGGTAACGGGTAACGGTTAGCTTGTAAATTTTCGGTAGTCCTTGTACATCCTGAAGGATCCATCAGAGGTTTTGTCGGTACGAGGATCTCATAATTCACATGATTCTATCTCACTAAAAGGTAAGTATATTGAAGAAAATATTCTAGTTCTATCGGTTATAATCCAATTAGAGTGATATTCTTATTACATTCTAGAACCTTTCAACCCTAATTTTCCATGACTACAGAAGCAGAATAATGTCCTCTCGGACTAAGGTTGTGGTGTTTCCACATGCTAAGGTTAAAGAAAAGCTACTTAGTTATGACGCTTACTGAATGACACGAGTCATGAATACGCACGCAAAATATTAATAAAACACAAGTACAATATAATCTCGTTGACAATGTAGAGGAAGGAAAAAGAAAAAAAATAGAGATGGAACATAAAGGTAATTTGACAAAATTTTATGGTGACTACTCCCAGCATAGCATGGTCCTTCCTGAATTATACATAGGTGATCAGGCTATGCATAATTTAGGAACTAACGATAAAATGCTCATTTCGTCAAACTAATGTTATGTTAAAAAAAATCTTATACGGTATAAACGATATAGTTTATAAGGTAGCAAAACAGTTCGTGGTAATGAAAACAAGGTGACACAAGGTATTTTGTAAGATAACAGGAAATGTTTTATGAGGTGATAACAAAATAGTTTACGAGAAAGTTACGTGACGGTTTATAATGTAATGGTAACAAATGGTTTACAAGTTGACAACCCAATAATTTATAAAGTGACAACGTAATGGTTTATAAAAGACACGAAGTAGTTCATAAGATGATGACGACATAGTTCATAAATTGACAGCGAAATAGTTTATAAATGACAACGAAACAATTCATTAAGTGACAACGAAATAGTTTGTAAGATGACTGCAAGGTAATTTATAATAGGGTAGAAAAAGAGTTTATAATTAACCGTAAAATAGGTTATAAGATGGAAACGAGTTAGTTCATTAATTGATAGTCAAATAAGTTATGAGGTAATAGTAGGATAATTATAAAATGTTGACAAAACGGTTCATGGAATGATATCAAAATAGTTTATAAGGTGTTAAAATAAACAAGAAGCTATCAGCAAACGGTTTGTAAACTGGTGTAAAATAGTTCATAACGCGACAACAACTATGTTTATAAGACGACACTAAAATAGTTCATAGGATACCATCCAGTTAGTTAATAACAATAAGACAGTTTACATAATAATAGTGAAATGGGTTGTAAGACGGTAAAGGAGTAGCTTACTTATATTTACTAGAGAATTGAAGTGTAACTGACAAAATCGTCATGACACAAATTGAACAAATGATTTAGGAAAATCCACACAATACACGAAATTCACAGGTAAGTACTAGTGCAAAACTCTTAGAGATTACAGTCTAAGTCTACTTAGGTTTCACTAGATAAGGAAAAATCTTTCCTTAAACATCAGCGTTATCTTTGACGGCGTTAGAGCTCCAACGAGTTTTAACCTCCTAAATACGGTTCACACGGTTCAGATTTCTAATTTGCCACTACGGCCTCTAAGTTGAATATCGAAACGGGTGTCCTACAATTCCTACTCACACGGCCAACACTCTTGTAGTTATTGCACTTCACAGTGCAGTGTGGTGCAACTTACGTTTGTTGTAGAAGGGAAATTTTGCTACATATCCGTCCTTGTAATTTGGTTTAGCAATGTAAGCTCTCACGGCCTTTTGTCATTTATTTTGTTGTTGGCATTCCTTACTACCTTGGTTTCCTAACGTACGACCTAATCCATTTAGTCGCGAGCCATGTGGATTCTTTCCTCATAAACAATATTAGCTTCGATAGCATTAGCAATTCGTTAAAGAGATTATAAATCAGCCTACTTAATAATTTCTGATACAATACGCGTACTCGCATAATCTTCAAGGTGGTGGATGACATGACGATGCCAGTGCTCTAATGAGTATGGAACGAGTGTTTTAAGCTCGTCTTCGGAGACGGGAAGTAGAACCATCAAGGGGGATCAACATAGAGTTCAAAATAGCTGATGAGTATATAGTTAAAGTAAATAAGATAAAGGTCTTTTATGAACGAGTTTACATAGAAATTACCATATTAAACCTCCAGTTACAAGTCCCGCCCATACAAGACTTGTGAATGCTCCCAATGCTCAGCTAGCAATATAATAACCTGAGAAAATACATGCAAAAACGTCAACAATAATGTTGGTGAATTCATAGGTTTAAGTAAAAGCAGTATTGAAATAATTCAAGTAAATATTTCAGTAAGAAAAGCAGCGCTACAACATTTCAAAGTATTATTTCCAAAATCCAAGTAGTGATTCGATAAATCAAGTAATATTCAATAGTGGACCACAAGGTTTAAGATCAGCCAGCGACAGTATTTCAAAGTATAATTCAACATTACCGCATTGAGCTCATGACACCGAAACCTTGACAATAACGCATATCAAATGCAAATACAGTTGCCCCAGTACTAGGTATTATTGCCTCATACCTACGATTCTCAATACAAATCGCCCGTTAAAAAGGTGCTCGAAAGAATTCGATTCAGACCTCGGACGGGGTTGTCAAACCCAATAGATCTATTAAATGTACTAGCGTTCACCCCTACAGGGCAATTAAACGGTTCATGAAATTAGGGACTTTGGCAATAGCGACTCATGCAGATAATTTCATAATCGGGTCAGGCATACCCTTCAAGCACTTGTGTTCCATTAGTAAAACAAATAATGTGTCCAAAACTCACGGTTTCATAAATAGATAATCAATGATCTCAATCATGTAGTAAGCAAATCAAACTTTAATAAAATCAGTAGTAAACAACCATGTATCAAACATGTAACATCTGAGAATTTTCGAAATTTTGAATGACGATTTTTCCCTTTGACTTTTAGGGTCTGACTTGACTTTTTGACTTTTAGTCTTTTATTGTCACATAAAAGCGATTACCGCGTAACCGGTAACTTTTCGGAACATATTTAAAAGAGATATATGTTATTCCTAAGTTGATTTTATCAAACACGAGCAGCTAAATCACGTTTTCATTATTCGGACTCTAAAGAAATTTGATGTAAAACGACATTCCTGACAACTTTTTAGTTTTGACCGAGACCCGAAAATAGTCAGAAGGTGACTGAAATGCCCTCGCAAAATTTTAGAAACACAAAAATAATTAAATTATATTTAATTATCACGTTTTATTAAATAAAAATATTTAATAAAATACTTAGCAATTTAATTAAAAGCGTTTGTTGAAAACGCGAATATTCGAGTTGAAATCCATTTTTCTTTTCTATTTCAGACAAGGCGTAACCGGTTCACAAAATAAATAACAGATATTTTATTAAATGTTATAAAATATTTATGAAATATTATCAAATGAATACTCATTTTTATCAGAAAAATGATTTGGAAAACAACGGCGCAAGTTTCGCGCGTTGAATCATTCGTTAAGTCGTCCAAACGAGTCCCGAACCGAAAGTTACCAAAATTTCATTAAAAAGTTACACAATTAACCCTCCAACTATTAGTTACTTGTCACTTAAGTTTAAAAGTTTTATTATAAATAAAACTTTTATATATTTTATTTCATTCTTACAAATAATAACACACACATATTTCAAACACTCTCTCTCCCCCATATTTTCCGGCCACCGCCGGCCACCACTCGACCACCGCCGCCGCCGTCGCCGGCCGCCGGAAAACTTTTCCGGCGAGTTTTTCGGCCAACACCAAAGATGCTCCTCTTCACCGGATCTACTCGATCCATTATACCACGCGCCTCCACGCGTCTTTCTCCCCCCCCCCCCTCCGGCTGTCTCAGCCGCCACGACCGCCACCCCAACACCACCATCGCATCATCATCATCATCATATCGTCGTCATCACTAACACCACCACACCCACGTCACCACTGCCCCCCCTCTCGTTACCACGGCCCAGTCGTGGCCACACCTCGCCACCACCACAGTTTCAACAATAAGGGTTCGTTTGATTTCTATAAACAGCCATAGGGGCTGTTGGGCCAGCTTAGGGGTGCGTTGGGTTGGGGTCAGCCCCGAAAAGGGAGCGGGTGGGTTGTGTTTTCCTCGAGCAGGGTGCGTTCGGTTTAATGGCAGCCGGGGAGGGGCATTTGGTTTGTTGTGTTTTCAACAGATAGGGTGCGTTGGGTTGTGTTTTCTCAACAGGTAGGGTGTGTTGGTTTATTGTTATCATAGATTTTGGGTGCGTTTGGCACACCAAGGGTGTGTTTGTTTCGGCAGCCACCACTACCTACAAGGGTGCGTGGGGAAGGGTGCGTTTGGTATATCAATAGCAGACGAGGGGTGTTTGTTTTATGGGTTATCGCAGATTAGGGTGCGTTTGGCTTGGGTTTAAATCGCACCAGGGTGCGTTTGGTTTGTTTTTGAACAATCAATGGTGCGTTTGGTTTACAATATAGCACGATAAGGGTGCGTTTGGTTTAACACAAGCAACCATAAGGGTGTGTTTGGTTTAAGAGAGAGAGACACAATAGGAGCGTTTGGGTTTAGAGAAGACAACAAAGGGGACCATTTGGTTGATTTAGCAGAAAAACGTAGGGTGCGTTTGGATGTGCAGAAAACCGTGAGACGGTGTTTGGGTGAGTAGGAAAACCTTTAAAGTGTGTTTGGGTTAATATAAATCAACAAATAAATATATATAACGTAAGGTTTAATAAACATGAAACCGAATATATATATTGGTGGTTTAAATTGGTTAAATAAATATAATGTTTATTATTTTGTTTAGTTTAGA
>BQNB010154304.1:3066-15536 GCA_026074375.1 Tanacetum coccineum | reverse complement strand
ATATTTTTGATTTTTCTATATTTTTTTTTATCTTTTACTTATACTAAAAAGAAAAGGAAAATATTTTTTACTTTTTATATTTTATAATTTTTTTTTGGATTTTTGAATTATAAAACAAAAATGAAACTTTCGAGTGTGAAAGGATCTTCAAACCAAATCAACAAACACAAAACGAAGGAATCTTGACACTAGTCCCCGGCAGCGGCGCCAAAAACTTGGTTGATAGTTTTATATACTATAAAATATTTATAAAATATAATACTTTAAAAGAGAAATTAAGAAAATTACCAAGTTACCTTTGATAAAATTCTCTCTCAAAAATATATATAATATAATATAAAATGCGTATATTAAACCGGGTAAATATAATCACCCGGGTCGTTTCCCCAACGACTAGTGAAATTGAAACCACGTTTTAAGTTGGATTCTGATTTGAATGAGCAAATGGATGATTTGATTATCTAAAGCAACAATTAAAATGGACAATTAAAAACAATTAAACTAATACGCGACAAATAAACAAGTAAACTAATTTTAATCCCTAAAATGTAAACTAAAATTCTAAACCTAAATTAGGATAAAAGAAAATTTTAGGAAAAAGAAAAAAACATTTTTTAGCTTTTTAGATTAAAAGATATGATTTTTCTAAAATTTAAACTAATTAAAGACTATTAAAAATAATAAATCTCTTAAAAATAAAGTCCTAAAAATTTTATAAAAATTACACTAATTAAAGAAAATGTGCAGAAATTTTCTAAAAATAAAAGCCCTAATTTTTATCTTTTTATAAAAGTTTAATTAAACTAATTAAAACCTAACCCTAATTATTAATTAAAAATATAAAGCTAATTAAAAACTAACTTAGGGACTAACTGTGTAAAAGACTTAAGGACTAACGGGACTAAAGCATTTAACGGGCAAGTATTAACTAAGAAACAACTAAAACGGAAAAATTACAAGAATGGTCCCTGAGGACCAACCCCGACTACAACTAAAGTCTAATTATAAGCTTAAATTTTAAAAGTGCTTATCATTAAAAACTTGAAAGAGCAAAGTTGTAAAGGAAGCTAGTAGGAACAAAATTAATAAAAGCTACTTGGGCTGAAAATAACAAATAAGCTCAATAAGAGCTTATTTCTAAACTGACCTCAGAAAGGAGGCCTTAACTCTTGGTTTTAGAAAATAAGCTATAAAAGACTCAAAATTAGCTCAAAATGTAAAAGGAAAGAAGTTCTAAAAAGCTTATAATATACTTAATCTATAAATGAAAAGAAATAAAGGCTTAAACTACTTTTAAGCTACTGAAATTGATCATGAACTAAGCAAACTCAGGATTTAAGCTAAAATGCACAAAATCGAATTAAGCTAAAAAGCTTGAAAAGCAAATCTAGACTATGAGCTTCTGAAAACTAATTAAGCTACTTATAAACTAACTATTTAAGCCATAAAAACTACTACATTAAGCTAGAATTCAGATTTTAGAAACTTAAATATTAATCCTACTGTTTTTGGTTTTTTAGTATTTTTGTGATTTTGACAGCTAAATTAAGCTATGAAAATAAGCTAGAAAATAAGATTTAAGACTTATTCTATATTAAGTTATAACTAGACCTTAACCTACTTGAATCTAAGATCCTAAATCCTATTCTTACTTAACTAAAAATTAAGCCAAAGGTAGCAGTACTAACTTGTTAGTTAGTACTGGTGCACTTTAGCAAATTAAGTTAAACTAATAAGCAATAAATCTAAATATATATTAAGTTATTACCCAACAATAAAATACTAAAAGATAAGCTACTAAATCTTAACTTTGATGGCTTAAATTGGGACTTGAAAATCAGCAGTACTAACTTATGTAAGTACTGCTGGTACAATTGGCAGCTAAATTGAACTAGGAAAGTAAGCTAGAAAATGCTAACTAAGATTAAATCTATAATAAGCTATAACTAGACTTAATTCTACTAGAATCTAAGCACTTAAACTTTAACTAAAAGCTATTCTAA
This sequence comes from Tanacetum coccineum, assembly GCA_026074375.1. Lineage (NCBI taxonomy): Eukaryota > Viridiplantae > Streptophyta > Magnoliopsida > Asterales > Asteraceae > Tanacetum > Tanacetum coccineum. Next base: position 13,533 of record BQNB010154304.1, on the reverse strand, counting down.
AAGTGGCAGTACAAACTATAACAGCAGTACTAATTATTGGTTAGTACTGGTGTACTTTCTACCTTCTTCTGCCTAAGATTCAAATTTAATAAGCTAAATTACTAACTAATGTTTGGTTTTTTTTTTAGTATTTTTTGTGATTTTGACAGTAAATTAAGGCTAGGTTAAATAAGCTAGAATGAAATTTAAGTCCTAATTATATTAAGCTATAATAAAATATAAGTGCTAAAAGATAAGTATTAAATCTTAAAATTGCTGTTAAATGGGATTTGAATATCTGCAGTACTATCACTTGTATGCTGATGCAGAGGATCTCTCATTTTAACAGCTGAATTAGGCTATGAAAAAAGCAGTAAAAATGAAAACAAAAACTAAACTTATATTAACTTATCTAGATTATTCTACTTGAATTTTAAAAACTTAAATAATCCTAATTTTACTTAAATATCGAATGTTTTAAAAGTGCAGTTAACTATTGACAACAGGAGACTAAACTTTTTAGTTAGTAGGTGCACTTTTAAAGTGCAATACTCAATAGTGCAGTTACCTGGGGATTCTAATGCAACTAACAACATTAAATTGCTGTGTGTTAATACAAATTTAAAACACACAGCCAAGGGTACTAGAATAGGAAATAAGCAATTACTTTAAAACTAAGTGTGCCCTGGTGCTGGAACCATTATAATAAGCATACTTTTTGAAAAAATGAAATTTAAACTTTTTGAACCTCTTTGCTAACTGATTATTTGTTGAAATTAAGTGACTTTAAACAATTTTCAAAAACTCACTTTAATTTGGTGAGGTCAATTTGCTTAAACAAACACCAATTTAAGACTAAGACAGTTTTGAATTAGGTACTCTAAATTTGAAATCTAGTAAACAATGTGCTTCATTTACCCAGACATTAACAGATTAAACTACTTTAATAAGTCTATGAATTAATAACTTCTATTTTTAAGCAATTAATCTAGACTTAAGCTATTTTACTTATTTTTTGGTTTTTAGAGTGTTTTTAAGACAAATTATATGAAAATCTATGATTAAACTAAGAAAAGTTAAAAGATAACAATCTGTTGATCTTAGCTAGATAAAATCAAATAAGCACTATAAGCAACGAGAATAAGCAAATAAGAGATTAATTTATAGAAAGAATGGAGATCACTATTAAGTAGAATAAAGGAAATTACAGATGAAATTAAAATCCTCTAGTAAACAGAGGACCAATAAGGCCAGCTATAAGTCTCTGTTTGAATGAGAGTATAGGAGTTAAGTCTGAGAACTTCCATGTTTGGTTTTCTCCTTCCAAAAAGCTAATAATCACAAGTGTAAGTTAAGATGATTAAGGGGTTTGATAATGATTAATTCTGATTCATACACATATTTCAGCTTATAGACCTGAAAGAGCTTAAATGAGTGTATAAGTTAATGAGACCACTTGGCTTATTTAAGATCTTTATGAAAAAGACAGTTTGGAGCGATACGAAAAATGAATTTCATTAATAAAAAAGCTTTTTACTTACTTTAAAATTACAGATTAAACCACAATACATTAAGGAAATTAAAATTTAAGCTACAATAAAATTAAGACTACGACTACTTGTGTGTGTGTGAGAAGTTTTCAAATTTTATATTGTATTACCGAATATTTACAAACTAAAAGACCAGAATAATTTGTACTAATAAATGTTGGTACTATTTATAGCCTGTGGAAGATTCTAGCCATCTTGCCTTGCTTCCAAACTTTTCAATCTCTAACCCAATCATTTCTTCAACAATTTGGCTTCTATTGTGGAGTTTTGTGATCAATTTGTAGACCTGAGGACTTGCCAGGCATGGTCATTCTCTTTGTGACGTTCCTTTTTTTTACGTTGTGCTTCTTTTGTGAGTGTTTTAGCACAAAAACCCACATTCCATTGTGCTTTCTCCATTGCTACGTGTAAGGTGAGCTTGAGATAGGCTAAGTATCCCCTTGGAAAGACTGATTTGACCCTTGCCTTGCACTTATGAGCTCCTTAATTGACCATCTAACCCTTTAATTCCATAAGCCCTTTGTTTTTACCATGGGGTGTGAAGAGGGGACGATAGAGAATGTAATTTGGGCCTTTTCTTTATAACTGAAAACGGTTAAAAGTCGTTTGACTTTTGGAGAATGACACAAATGGCCCTTGTCTTTCTTTTTCCCTTTTTCTAGTTATAAATAACTTTCGACAATTGCAAAATCAGTCCTTGTGGTTTATTTAAAAAGGAAGTGGGCTAGTAATGGGCTTATTAGATCCGGATAAGGCCCAATTAGAGGAGGGGACATTTTTGGACTTTTGTGAAACTTTGAGGGTTAAAATGGAATATATCTGGTTTTGTTGACTTATGTTGACAATGATTGACTTTTCTTTGGATGGATTTGATGAGGCTTAGACTTTTTGGTTCGGCTATTGATTTTGAGTTTTTATGTACTCTGTGATTTTCGAGTTCGTGCTTGCGTGTTTTTTTTACTATTTTCTTGTTGATTTTTGAATATACATGAACCTGCACACACCCCACCTAAATCTCACCTCGTCATTCATCTCTACGCACACCCGCCCTCTTTGTCACCTCTATTTAGAGTAATTCGATCGCGCGCGCGAGGTAAACTCTCGCGAGGAGCTCGAGCGAAGCTTCGCGCTCCAATACAATATGTGTATTCTAACACATCACATTGCCCAATGAAAACATAAATTACTACTCGCGAGTATGTGGTGCTCAATTAATGGTTTGCTGCCATTAAATCGAATTTAGAGGGAATGACGCAACGAAGAAGGACATAGAAGGCCTTCTGAATAAACAGTATGAAAACTTTAAAGCTTCAAGCTCAGAATCACATGATTCTATCTTTAAAGGCTTCAAGCTTGTTAGTAGTTTGGGAATTCTGGGTGTAGTTACTCCTCCAGAAGATTTAAATGTTTTAAATTTTTTAGGAAGCTTACCTTCTGATACAACACCCCCCCCCCCCCCCCCTGAAATACAATTTGGTAGTCTGTGTCGCGCAAAACAAAACCGACTTTCCGACTCTCGGCTCTGCGGTTTGCGATGATTCTGTACAACTACCATTTTAATTTCGTTGATTACAAAATGTTAAGAGATATGCCTGCGTGCTAACAACTGTTGATTACAGCATCCCTTGGGCATTTCACTAACACTTCACGGTTCGGCAACGCCCACACCGTTCTCAACTAACTTATTACTACGCGCTTAATCCCAGAAGCTCTAGTAATCGTCCACACACAACTTACCCAGTGTTAATACTGCTAGTACTGGAAACTAGTTACTGATTATTTTAGTGATGCCACAGTCTATGCCTTTTCCTATCCATCTCAAACACATAACGGGTCTCAACTAAGTTCATGAAGATCTTGGCAACTTCATGCTGCTGTTTAGATGGAAATGGATCTAAAGGGAATATGGCAATACTAAAGCATAAGGGTAAGAAGTTCTATCATAGAACTGGAAGGTGAAGATTCATTCATTGATCGAAGCAGTTTACTGCTGGATATGATAAAATCAAAGGTAGAATGTTTTCAAATGCCATAAAATGGGACATTTTTTGCCGAGATGCAGAGCACCAAGGAGTAAGACAACAGAATTGGAAGCAAGGTAGTCATCCAAAGGTAGATAAGATGATGATGCAATCTGAAAAGGGCAAATGTGTGATATAGAATGAGTGTGGATTTGATTAGAGTGACATGGCAGAGCGAAGAAATGCAGAGCAAAATCATGGCTCTCTTTTGCATTCTCAAATTTTGAGGTAACAAATGATAAATCTTGTTCTAAATCTTGTTTGCAAAATTATGAGCTCTAGAAACAGTATGATGATTTACTGTTAAATGAGATGATTACTATTTTTAAAGCTTCTACATACAAAAAGAGGTTTTATTCAATTTTAGTAAGGGCAAATTTTAATTATAAAGATATGTAGTACTTTTTCTGAGGAAAGTGCTTTGCTTAAAAGAAGTGCTAGGTCACAAAAGAATATTCAAAGGGATTATTTGGACTGAACTTGAAAAAGGTATAAGAAGAAAATGAGGGGTTAGTTCGTGTTAGATTGCATAAAGTTTGAAAAATTCATCAAAAGATTAGATCAGTTGTAGCAAGTCAGATAACTGACAAAAGCTAATAAAGGGTTTTGGTATAATGTTGTCTTCACCTCATCCCTTTTTTCTTAATAGACCAACACCTTTAGATTATCTTATTAAGGTCTAGAAGATTCAAACTAAGGTAAATGGAGTATGGTTCCTAGGGATTCAAGTGTAAAAGCCTACCCTGGTTGTGGATAAAGAGTCCAGATAATTCTAAGGAGATATGAAATGACTCTTTTAAAAAACCCCCCAAGTACTGAATTTCTAAGCTCTGTTAAGTCTCATTTAAGGTAGACATAGATGACCGCCAATAAATACTCTTGCTCTGCTATCATGATGGGAACTAGATCCTAAGCAAGTAGAGTGAAATAATGATGCTCCAATCATTGAAAGATTGGGGTGGTAGATGATTGAGGAGATGTTGGCCTATCCTAAGGTTGAAAAAGAAAACTGTTATACCTATTGTTATAAGAAAGAGTTTGTTTAAAACTGAAAAACATTAGGAGGTCAAGTTAGGTATGTTAGAAATGTACAGGTCACAACGACTAGAGGAAACCAAAGGATTAGAATGGTCAAAAATCCTTCAATTAGGATGTTAACTTGTTTTTAATAACAAGGCATGTTTATCTGTGAAGTTTTGATCACATTAGTTCAGCTGTCCCAATGTACACAAAACATTGTCTCCAACGGAGCAGTCTTATTGAAGACGGCTAAAAACTGTTTATACTGCAAGGACTGTTAATACTGTTAGGTCTGTTAATTATGGCAGACCTTTTAGTACTGCTAGGTCTTTTAATACTGTTAGGCCTTCTTATACTGCTCACCCAAAATCAACTGTTCATTGGAGCTAGACAAGGACTTAAGTTCAAATTCAAGCACAATCAACGTCACGGGCCCTTTTACAACGAGAAACATGAATTACAAAAAGGTCTATATATATCAACATAGTTAATATGGTGAGAGCAAAATGTTTATCTGTCGGGAAGGGGGTTTAATGTTGTTAAGCCCTTAGCATGTTGAGTTTGGAGACCCATCAAACCCAATGGTGCATCACTTGGTTTTCAACAAATTTAATTACATTGATGCTCGAGGCAGTCCAAGTAAGAGATGGCTTGGGTCCCCAAAGAAAACTAACTTTATAAGTTTTATTGTGCAGAGCATTTCACTGATAAATGATAAAGGTTTGTGGTTGATTGTGGCATGTCAAGGCCATGACTGGAAAACCTAGCACCATCTTTTAGATTTCAAAGACTTTGATGGAGGTTATGTTACTTTTGGTAGAGGAGCACATGGAGGCAGAATTACTGGTACAGGTACTATTAAAACTAGTATCTTGATTTTGTGATGTATACTTTGTCAAATAGTTAAAAGTTAACCTCTTTAGTGTCTCACTGATATGTTTTGTGACACAAAAGAACTATATTCTTTTTACAGACTCTGAATTGTCTTATCCTATTCTAATTTTAAGTTGCCTGATGCAAATCAGATATTTTAAAATTCGAGTACAGCGATAACCATGAACGTTTGATACTCTATCTCTCACTTCGCAGTTCCCTATGAATAGCTTTATTTGCTCTAGTTTGCACAAAGTAATCTGAACGAATTCATGCTCTGCGCACTAAGAGGCTTGGTTATTAAATTATAGGGATATTAATAAAATTGTCAAAGGAAAATCATGAAAGAGATATTTGCCTTTTAAAAAGATTTGAGAATGACCAAAATTGTGTTTCTGTCTAAAGGAAAGCAAACACGAGGCCTCTTGTAAGACCAAGGCTTTAATCCAATTTACTAAGTCATTGGTTTATGCAAACAAGGATCTTATTTAGTCAACATTCTCTCCCGTCTACGCTCTTTTAATGTCAAAAAAAGTATACTTAGTCGTCACTGATGTGTTTATAGTAGATATTCATGGGTTTTTCTTTTTAACAACTAGGATGTGAAACAAGTGAGATCCTTAAAAACTTTATCATAAGGTAGCAAACCTATGGATAAGAAAGTTAAATAATAGTTGATAATGGGAAGAGTTTAAAACAAGGTGATGGATGATTTTGCTAGGAGAAAGGTATTTAAAAGAGAATAAAGTGTAGCTAGGACTCCTCAGAAAATAGTGTAGCTGAAAGGAAGAATAGGGACACTCATTGAGGGCTGCTTAGAACATTTTAGCTGACTCTAAGTTTTACCTACCACCTTTTGGGCAGAAGCAGGTTCTACTGCTTGCTATGTTAAGAATAGGTCTTAATAGTCAAGCCTCATAAACAAGACTCCTTATGTGAAACTCTTTAGAGGTTATTAACCAGCTTATAGCTTCATTGAAACCTTTTGGATGTCATGTTATATTTCTCATATTAGATAATTTAGGCAAGTTGATGAAAGAGTGATGAGGTTTCTTTGTAGATATCTTTAAGTAGCATAGCTTTTAGTGTATAGAAACTATTAGATCCAGAAAGTTTAGGAAATCTTGGGCATATTGGGTTCTTAGAGAATAAGCTAAGATTGAAGGAAAGGTCTAAGTGGCTGTTTGATCTTGATTCTCTAACTAATCAATGAAATTTTTACCAGTGTTGCGGAAAATCTATTTAATGATTTTCGCAGGATATAAGGAAGTTTCTGGGTCTAGCAATCTTCTCAACACGATATGATTTGGATGCAATGCAATTTTGGAAGGCTGGCTTCATATTTTTTGTGATTGGTTACCAAAAAAAAATTGATGATGGATTGCTCAAATAGAAGATAAAGATGAGTACAAGATGAAGATGATGCTACAGAAGGAGTCTCATGATGGTAACATCATAAGGAAATGGTACTGCTGATCCACAGTTAACTACTGCCGACCCAGATATTACTACTGGTAGTAGGAGAAGTTAGTACTTATCTTCCTGAAGTTAATACTTTACTTCCCTTGAGACTTGGTAGGACTCGTCCCTGCATCTGAAGGCTCACATGTGTCGGACCAAGCACTTGAATTGGTGGAACATTCTATCCCCATCTTATGATAGTCCCTACCACTCCTCACATGGGAATTCCCAAAGACTCCCATTTGGCGATGTGATTTGAGGTAGATGTGCAGTCATCTGTTCAGACAAGAAAGATGAACAACTTCTTCTCTGAAAAAAGGATTCTTAAGTGCTCATATATGAAGGGAAGATCGTCAGGATCTTCTACTGTCTTTTTGTTGTTTCCTCTTAGGACGAACCAAAAAAGAGGTTTCTAAAGCTCTTCGAGATCTCAAGCTACTATGGGTAGAAGCCAATGCAGGAGAACTTTCTTTAGTTCAACTCAAAAGGTTGGATTCTTGTAGATTTACTAAGGTCATAAAGCAATTGGTACAAAAGTGGGTATACAGAAGAAACAGAAAGCTGTAAGAGGGATTGTCATCAGAAAAACAAAGCACGACTAGTTGCTCAAGGACATACTCAGGAAAGAGGGCATAGACTATGATGAAACTTCTTTGCTCTGTGGCTAAGAATGAGGCATCAGACTATTTCCTAGCTTATTGTTCTTATATGGGTTTATGGTCTACCAAATGGATGTAAAGTGCCATAGAGATCCCTGTTATATGTCATATTGAAGAGAAGTATATGTATGTCATTCCAGTTAAATCCTCTCCATACCCCCACATACAAATCATTCAAACCATTTTTTCACAGCAAAAATTTCATCCTCATCACCACTGCTGCATGTTAAATCACTTTCCGGCAATTATTCTTGTGACTTTATATTGTAAAGCTACAATATTACCAAACATTATTTTCCACAAGATTACCTACGGGCCCTCTCTTGCTAGTTCAAATCAATACTTATCTCTTTAGCGAGTCTTAGGTAAGAGGTGGTTAGGGTTTCATGGGTATTTAAGAAACCTACGGTGATAGATGAAACGATCCATCGGAAAAACACTTTTATTATTAATAGAAAAGATACATAAAGGATCATTGTTTGAGTAATACTTCTTTAACTAGTTTAATTTGTTAGAGTCTCTTTTAGAGTTACTTGTGATTACATAAGTACTCTACAACCTTAATCGACTTAAAGATCTATCTAGGGCTGGACCTACAGCCTTTGGTTCAAGATGGAGATGCTGCTGATGTTGATGAACATCTTTATAGATCTATGATAGGTTCTTTGATGTACCTTACAGCATCCAGGCCAGATATCATGTTTGCAGTATGTGCATGTGCAAGGTTTCAAGTTTCTCCAAAGACATCCCATCTCTTAGCTGTCAAAAGAATCTTTAGATACCTTAAAGGCAAACCATCTCTAGGTCTTTGGTATTCTAAGGATTCTCCATTGGAATTAGTTGCTTACACTGATAGTGACTATGCTGGAGCTACACAAGATAGGAAGTCAACAACTGGAGGTTGTCAGTTTTTGGGAAATAGGTTGATTTCTTGGCAATGCAAGAAACAAACTGTAGTTGCCACTTCTACAACTGAAGCTGAATATGTGGCTGCTGCAAGTTGCTGTGGACAGGTTCTCTGGATCCAAAACCAACTGCTAGATTATGGGTACAATTTCATGGATACTGTTATTTACATTGATAATACTAGTACTATCTGCATAATAGAAAATCCTGTTCAACATTCTAAAACAAAACATATAGAGATTAGGCATCATTTTATAAGAGATTGCAATGCTAAAAAGTTGATTCAAATGGCAAAAATTGACACTCAACATAATGTAGCAGATCTTCTTACAAAAGGTTTTGATGCTGGTAGATTTCAGTACTTGGTCTCAAGTATTGGAATGCTCAATCCCTAATGCCCAAATCTCTTGTTTGTTTTTGTAAAGTTTGTTCAAAGTTAGTACTGTTAAGTCTGTGTAAAGTAATACTGCTAGTTATAATTAGTACTGCTAGTTATATTTAGTACTGCTAGTTATTTCTGTGTCTCATTGTTAATCCTGTTAGAAACACTTAATACTGCTCAACAAGAAACATGGTTAGATTATGTTTCTTTTGGTTTTAAGCTAACTCTTTCAGGATAAGCACTGAAGTGTGAAATTGGTTCCTAAATGGTTCAATATTTGAGGGGAGGAATGTTGGTTGTTCTTAACGTGTTGGTTGTAATACCACACAACAAATGGTCATCAGTTCACCATGTCTCATAGACAACAAAGAATTGACTAGTCCAGAGCAAACGGCTCCTGGTAAAGACTTCTCAAATCCGTTGATAGTTGATAGTTTACTCAAAACTATATGGTCATCAATGCACCATGTTTTTACAATGAAGCATTGGCTAGTCCAAAGCAAACGGCTCTTGGTAAAGACTAATCAAATCCGTTAATGGCTGGTAGTTTGCCAAAAAAACAGACAGAGTGCAAAGTGAGTTAAAATAATTAAGAGATAAAATGTGAGCTTAAAAACAGAAAGAGAGATTGTGTGAAGCTATTTTTGCATAAATACAAAACTTTGGAGTTTGTACTGCTTTTGGTGGAGAAGTTAATACTGCTAGGCTTATTTTAGTACTGCTAGACCAAATTTTGGTACTGCTGGATGACCGTTAGTACTGTTTGAGCCCTAACAGAATTTTTCATTAATAAATAGAGCCGTTGAGATATTTCCGCCAAATACCTATGATATAGGGTTTGACTAATTGGACTTTCGTGATCTTTCTATATATACGTTTGATTTAATCATGATAAACTCAAATTTCTTTAAGTCGGTCAAACCATATCTCTACGTTTTCTCTATATAAATCTCAATTAACTTTCTCCAGCCTTTATATTTTCATAAACGATCATATCCCACACGATTACTCACACTTTTATTCATGGCAAATTTGGAATTTTGTGACAAGCACAACATGGTAGCGTTTTTAGAGAAATCTACAGGAAGTGAAGGGTTTCATCAAGTCATCGATTTCCTAAATCGAAGTCACATTTGCTATGCACTCACAAAGAAGCCAGATGTTTATATCTCTTTTATCAAACAATTTTGGAGGTCTGCTGAAGCTACTAATGATGATAATGGAGAAGTCCAGATTACTGCTACCATTGATGGTCACTCAACGACTATCACTGAAGCATCTTTAACACGACATCTCAAGTTGGATGATCATGATAGTATTACTTCTATACCCAACTCGGAGATTTTTGAGCAGTTGGCACTCATGGGATATCACACAGATTCAGATAAGTTAACTTTTCTTCTCCTCAATGGAGGTTTCTTATTCACACTATTCTTCATTGTCTTAGCCCAAAGAAGACTGGTTGGGAGCAGTTTAGTAGTAACATTGCAACTGTTGTTATCTGTTTAGCTACCAATAGGAGATACAATTTTTCTAGGATGATTTTTGAGCATATGGTGTCAAATATTTCAAGCCCTCATAAGTTTTTAATGTACCTTAGGTTCATTCAAATATGC
>BQNB010154302.1:0-12940 GCA_026074375.1 Tanacetum coccineum | reverse complement strand
TATTAGTCAAGATAAATATGTTGGTAAAATTCTAAAGAAATTTAGGTTTACAGAAGTCAAGACTGCAAGCACACCAATGAAAACTCAAAAGCCTCTGCTCAAGGATAAAGATGGTGAAGAAGTGGATGTTCATATGTATAGGTCAATGATTGGTTCATTGATGTATCTTACATCTTCAAGACCTGACATCATGTTTGTAGTGTGTGCCTGTGCTAGATACCAAGTCAATCCAAAAGTTTCACATCTTCATGCTGTAAAAAGGATTTTTAAGTACTTAAAAGGTCAACCAAAATTGGGCCTTTAGTATTCAAAAGATTCTCCTTTTGATTTGGTAGCATACACTGATAGTGATTAAGCTGAAGCAAGCTTAGGTAGGAAGTCTACAATAGGAGGTTGTCAATTTCTTAGATGTAGATTAATATCATGGCAGTGCAAGAAACAGACAATGGTTGCAAATTCCACAACAGAAGCTGAGTATGTGGCTGCTTCAAGTTGCTGTGGACAAGTGCTTTGGATTCAGAATCAACTACTTGATTATGGGTACAATTTTATGCATACCAAGATCTTTATTGACAATAACAGTACTATTTGCATAATTAAAAATCCTGTTTTTCATTAAAAAACAAAGCATATAGAGATTAGACATCATTTTATTAGGGATTGCAATGAAAAGAAGTTGATTCAAATGGTCAAAATCCATACTGACAAGAATGTTGCAGATTTACTTACAAAAGCTTTTGATGTAAGTAGGTTTCAATATTTGATTGCTAGTATTGGAATGCTAAATCCTTAAAATCTTTTATCTCTTTATGTTTTTGTAGAGTTTTGTATGAATTAGTACTGTTATTCATGTCATTAAAAGTTTCTGCTGTTAAGTATAATTAGTGCTGCTAGTTATACTTAATACTGTTGAGTTAATACTGTTAGTTATACTTAATACTGTTAGGTATAATTAATACTGTGATAATTGTGAAAATGGTTATGGCTTGTGTTTTCTTGGTTTTTGGACTAATATTTTGTAGGAAAAGCAAAGAAAAGTGTTAGATTGCGTGTTAAAATAGACAAAAAGTTTTGGTGAGAAAAAGAATTGAGAGAAGAAGTGAGCATAAAAATCAGAAGAAAGAGAGCTGTGTGATATAAAAACAGATAGAGTGTACAAGTGAGTAAAAGAATTGAGAGAATTAAGTGAGCATAAAAACAAAAAGAGAGATGTGTGGAATAAAATAGACAGAGAGTTTTGGTAAGAAAAAGAACTGAGAGAGTTGGTGAGAATAAAAACAGAAAGAGAGATGTGTAGAATAAAAACAGACAGTGATTTGGTGAGTAAAAGAATTGAGAGATAGTGAGTTAAAAATAGAAAGAGAGGACATTTATTTTGTACCAGTTAGTACTGCTGGTGCAAAAGTTAGTACTGCCAGCCCTGAAGTTAAAACTGCTGCTGAATAGTGTATATCAGAAGAAGTGTAGCAAAAAGAAAAGATAAAGGCAAAGCTATTATAAAAGAAGTTGAACCTGTTCAGAAGAAGACTATGTTGCAACTAGAGCAAGAAAGACTTGGGTTGGAAAAAGCTCTGAGATTGCAAGAATAACTTGATGAAGAAGAAAGGCAAAGGATAGCTAGAGTTCATAAAGAAGCTCTTACTTTCAATGCTGAAGAATGGGATAACATACAAGCTCAAATTGAAGCTGATGAAGAGTTAGCACACATGTTACAAGCATAAGAAAGAGAAAGATACTCTAAAGCTGACAAGGCAAGATTACTTGTAGAGCTTATAAATGAAAGAAAGAGAAAATTTGCCCAACAAAGAGCTAAACAAAGAAGGAACAAGCCTATGACTCAAGCTCAACAAAGGACTTACATGTGTAATTATATCAAGCATATGGGAAGTCATACTCTACAATAATTGAAGAAACTTTCCTTTGATGAAGTCAAGGAGTTATTTGAGACCACAATGAAGAGGGTAAATACTTTCACTCTAATGGAGAGTGGTGATACAGTTCCTAAAGTTGTAGCTGGAAGCTCAAAGATAGATGATGAACAAGAACTTAATCAAGAAAGTTCAAAGAGACAAAAGATAGGACAAGGCTCAGAACTAGCTGAAGAATCACAAGATGAACTATCTCAAGAACAACTACAACAGCTAATGATTATTGTTCCAGAAGAAGAGATGAATGTTGAATCCCTACAAACCAAATACCCAATCGTTGACTGGGAAGTTTACACTGAAGACTCAAGAAAGTATTAGAAGATCACCAGAGTAGGCAACCACACAGAAGTATATCATATCTTTGAAGATATGCTAAAGAATTTAGATAGGGATGATCTAGTCAAACTATGAAGTCTAGTTCATGAAAGATTCAACTCAACAGAACCTATTGAAGATAAAGAAAGAGAACTTTGGATAGAGTTGAAGAGGTTGTTTGAACCAGATGATGATGATATTCTATAAAGCTTCAAAGATATATGCATGATCCTTTGAAATGGAGGTTATATGATACATGTGTTGTTAATCATGTGTCTACAGAGAGAGGACATGATATTTTTATTTTTTATGCGCGTTATTGAGGAAAGATATCATTGGACAATAGCACTTATGACTTTGATGTGAGTAGCATGTGCCAGTGGAAATGATATTTAGTGTATGGCAGATGAACTTAAAGGAAAATCTTTATACTAGCACAAAATAGACTAGACAGTAAAGTGTTTGGGAAGCATCCTCTCAGCACATATGGTTTAATCAGGAGAAACTTGTAGATTTGAATTGACAATACAAGTTTAGGGGAGGATTGTTGGGGAATTAAGAGCTTCTATAAACTTTGTACTTCTAGTGTCAACTGTACTGCATGAGAAGACTTCAGTACTGTCAAGTCTCATGTTAGTAATGGCAGTACAAATTGTTAGTACAGCAGTTTATTAGTACTATTAGTTAGTATTTTTTGTTAATATAAGTTTGTACTGCTAAAGTGATATGCCATGTGTTTATTTTCGAATAGATATGCATGATCACTTGACGCGTTTTGTAAGCCCATTAGGGTTTCCTTGGTGTATAAAAGGAACCCTAAGGCATAGATCTAGATATCAGTTTTTCATATTAGTATTCATAGTTTGCATAGCTATCATAGTTAGTTTATAATTCAAAATAGTATTCAATATATTGAAAGTTTAGTAAAGATCTTGTTTTTACTGTTTCATTGTTCTTCTTAGTATTGCAAACTAGATTCCGCATAGTTTGTGATATTCTCAATCTTAGTTTCTACTATAGTTATCTTGGATCTATCCAATATAACTAAGCTTTAACAAGCTAAGTAAGATCTGTCAAGAAGGGATCAACAAAAATCGGTCAACATACCGATTAATCGGATAAAAATCGGCTAAATCAGGCATAAATCAGCCAAATCGGACAAAATCGGCCAACTTGGTTACAAATAGAAATCGGCCAAATTGGGGATAAATCGGCCAAATCAGACAAAAATCGGCTAAATAGGGAAAATCAGACATATATGTTAAAAAAAGTTATAAATTTATATATAAAAAGTCTAATCCGATTAATCCCTGCCTAACCAATTAATCGCTAGGCGGTACACGGCCGCCTAGCTAGTGCTTAGCGATTTCTACAACCTTTATAGACCTAATATAAAAGTAGGAAAAAAGCGAATGCCAACCAACTGAAAATCAAATACATCTCAAGTTCCTGTTTTCTTGCACAAGCAACATCAAATCAGTTTCCATCCTATTCCTTACCTTTAACAAACAGGGTATTATCATCATTGCTCTTTGACACATGGGGGGATCCACCCAATCAAAATAATGACAACTTTCACCATTAATCTGTGGGCATGCAAGGAACCTACGACATGGATTAGTATCCGTCTATGAAGTTCAAGTGACTGCAAGATGCCTACAATAACATAAGGAAATTGGATTAGGGTTCTTCAGAGTAATGGTCGACAAGTTTTTGATTAGGAGAATGTGCGAAAAATGAGACGGGGTGGGAGTTATAAGGTGGGTTTTTGCAGGAAATCGTGGGTCAAGAAGTAGGGTAACAAAGCTGGTCCTTGTGGTATTATTACTTTGAACTGACAAAAATGCCCTCACGTTAACGTCCAATTAGATGGAAAATCAGTCAAAGGACCGGTCAACCCAATTTGGACAACCACATGGAGAATTGGTGTAATTAAATGCGTTTTAGGACCAAACATGCAATTTTGTGTAAACCAAAAGGACCAAACATGTAATTAACTCCAAATAAAAAGTAAACGAAGTTAAGAAAAGGAAAATGATACGATGCCCTTTTGATCTCTGCGCTCACTCTCAATTTATCGTACTACTATAAAGACCCCCTGGCCCACCCAAAGGACATATGTTTTGTATCTTATTCCCCCTTCTAACTCACTGGTTATAGTTTAACATAATTTTTTATTAGTTCTTGCTCCGCAGTTTTGTCAGTTTAATACTTTTAACTAGTTAACCTTTATATTTTTCATTCCGCATTTTCTGTTTCACTGTTTTATGATATAAACAAATTTATAAAAATAAAAAGAAAATAAAAAAAACAAAAAACAAAAAACAAAACAAAAATAAAAAGGGGGGTACAAATGGCTTTTTAGAGTGGATCTTAATATTCTATCCCTCAATTTACATTCGAGAAGCAAAATAGCTGACCGTTGGCAGACTTGGTTTCTGACCATTGCAGAACACGGCTCATTTTTAAACGTTACTAATTGGAGCGTGTGCGACTGAGAGGGCATTACATGGCTGAAGCGTTAGTAGTTTCTTTAGTGTGAGTAATGGCTGAAGCGTAAGGGTGAGCATCAGTTTAAAACCAAACTGAACCGACAAAAACCGAACCGAACTGAAAACCGAGTTTGAGGAAAAACATGAACCGAAACCGAACCAAATTTTACCGAGAAAAACCAAAACCGAATCGACAAAATCCAAACCGAATAGATAATTTAGGCGTATTTTCTTTTTTTAACCCGAACCTAACCGATAAAACCAAAACCGAAAACTATAAATATACAAAACCAAAAACCGAATCGAAAATAATCGGTTCAGATTCGGTTGGTTCGGATCGGCTTGGTTTGTCGGTTCGGTTCGGTTTTCAGTTGGTTTTGCTCAGTGCTACTGAAGCGTATATTCAACGCCTACAAATACTGTCCTTTATTTTTGATTGGTTGAGAGCGACATTACAAGTGAATTCCCGATGCTCGGCGATGTAAATGTTATTTCTGGATCACGAGTATATGTGCAAATGTTGATGTACTATGCTTAGAGTTTATAGACATCACATTTTAAAGAAGTGGTGCGCTGATGACATCAAATAACGTCACTTTATTATATCATTTATCCTATCTATTTTGCCCACTTTTATATAATTATTGCATTATTTGGTACTTAATCGCTTTAAAGTTGATAAATGCAGTAATTCAGGAGTGTTTTGTGAAGATATGCTAAAATGCGCATAAATTGGAGCTAAAACGAAGACATTTGAATATTTTTGAAAATTCACCAATACGCCGTATCCAACTAAAGAGATACGGCGTATCTGCGCCAAGATTTCACAAGAAAACGCGTTTGACTAATTCTCAATACGGCGTATCCATGCTATCTACATACGCCATATCCATGAAGATAACTATTCGAAGATACAATAAATCAAGTAAATTGGGAATGATATCAAAGATTTATTATGAATGTAGCGCGCACTCCAAGGAATCCATCCCAATACGCCGTATCGACCTATCTGGATACGACGTATCTAGTATTTTTCAGCAACTATAAATAGAAGACTCAAAAAATGAGTTTTCAGTGTGCAATATCATATTCTTTATACCATACTCATCAGAGATGAATTTTAGAAGAGAAGATCAGCCATAAAGGTCAAGCATTGATCACGACTCCATAGAAGACATCGTGTAATTTTTACTCTCTTAATCGTTCGATTTCAATTGTTTGATTACGCTTGTATAATTACAATGGTTATGGGCTAATACCCTCGGGTATTAGCCATCTTAATGAAAGTTCAATGTTTGGTTTGTTTTAAAATCGATTTCTTAATTTATCGTTGATTGTTTAATTATGTTTATCACCTCATACTTGTTTATGTGTTTGAATATGCGACCTATCATTCAACTGGGTCTAGTGTTACGGACCAAGTAATCTAGATACCGGGATAGCTCTCCATATCGTGTTTCATATATCTGGACCAATAGGATCACAAATAATGTTCTATCTTTGTCTTTTGATTATGAGCTTAGTTGGACTGGTAGGTGACCCGTTTATGTTTCAGCAATCATGCTCTTAATTAACTGATAAAGATTGGAATAGTGGACTACCAGTATATAAAACACCTTTAAACAATAAGTGGGTAAAGTCCCGTTGGGCTAGAGTTTTAACAGGATCACCACTGCTTTAATTCTCTAAGATAGATTATAATTAAACTAAAGGATGCTTTATGCGGATGCATTAATTGTGACAGGATTAATTGTGTCTAGGTCTTAGGATGATGTCCCGCCTAAGTCTTAAGAATGATATGCCGCTTCGAGATAAGTAAATCATTGCACTAAAACAAACAAACCAGCATTGAACCAGATTTAATATGGCTAATACAGTTTTCTATCATTTGGCTTGTACCGCTTTTCTATCTTCTAATCTTCATCTTTTGTGTTTATTGTGTATTGAATTGGTATTTGTCATCACCAAACCTGTGCCAGTCTCTCAGGCTGAATCCCCCATTTCATTAGACAACGTACATAGCATATGTTTTTAACCCGAAATAGAACTAATTTTTAATACTGATAAATATAGCATAAATTTCCACTCTTAGTGTTCGACACCCTACTTATCGCGAACTCTATCTTGACCGGCTAAATATAAATGTAAAACTTGATAATCAAATAACTGACCCTACACGAAAGCACATCATACGTGTTATAAACCAACGATGTAAAGTTATGTTGTATATTATTTCTAGTTAGTCGCAATTATAAACCAACTATGTATTTTCATGTATAAAGTGGTAGATATCGCCACTATTGTTGTATAGTATGTATATTATGGATGATTAGGAGTTGGCCGTTACGGGAACGCCAACTAGGTTATTTTCGAAAGATGATAGAGGCATCTTTATGTCTTTTTCATAAGGACGGTCAAAAAAGTAACTAGTAGTGTTGTTTGATGTTGATGTTGACATACTGTTGGTTTTGGAAAGTTTGATTCGTAAAGAATCTCACAAGTGACCTACCGCAGTGCCTCCAGTTTTGCATTAATGTCAAAGATTGGTTTTGTGATTTCGATTCAAGAGAAATGCATGCCACATTCGGCAAAGTTAAAAACAATGAAGATGAGACACATCATTCCACTAAATTCGAAATTGACTTCCGCGACCATTAGTCTTGGAAATTTCATTTAACTAAGCAATCCAGTCTGAACCCACGGTATGTCCTCCTTACAAAAATGAGCTAGATTTCAGAATTTCATTAGACGAATCTGACGATGAAGATTACACGGTAATTTTTGATAAAAAATCATTTTCGTATAAAATAATTTATGTCATTGATTTAAAAAAAACGGATTCGAGAAATGATAAACCTTCCTCTCCCAACCCTACGGTTGATTATTTTGATGATTTAGACTACTTTAAAGATCTCGAAAATGAATTTCCAGCCATTGTTTATAACGATGGCTTAACGTCTAAATCAGATTTTGGAATAGACCTCTTATAAATTCTGAATGTATCGATGAAATTAATTTAATTGATGAAACATCATTGTCTGAATATGATGAAGAAATTGTTTCGCGTTTTAATGATCTATTCAACGATATTCATCCCGGTGATTTAAAATCAGAAAAAGACGTTGATGACAACGATATCGGTATAATACAGTCTTCAGAGGATAATGAAATTACGCATGGGGAAAATGGGTTTTCTGAAACAAGTCACGATAAAATCATTAAAACTTTTGAAACAGGAAGTTTTGTCATTAACTTAAATATCGTGATATGGAATTATTACGTAAACAGAATACTATTCTTTCTTATTATAAATCTATATGTGCCGTATGGCATTTCGTTCGACTCTAAGCGGTATTACAAGGATGGTTCTCATACAAGTGTTGCGGAGGCCAAGGTATGTTTTGTTTTAAAACCATGAAAATTGGTCTCCATACGGCGTATATAGCTACATCTATATGCCATATCAATTTAATGTCTGATACGCCATATCAGACAAATCCCTATATGGCGTATCGAGTGTGGGTATAAAAACCCAGCTAGATACGCCGGATTGTTTCACACACACTTTTTACCCACAATAAAAAATTATTTTCACCGCGTACTTTGATTTCAAAAATCTCCCGTGTTATTACACATATCTTGCGGTATGTTTTAAATCATTTCCCTTCTTTCTTTTTCAATTAGGAATTAGGTTTAGGGTTTAGATATTTGAATTAGGGGTTATATAACTGTTATATGTTCTACCCCCCCCCTCCATTTTAGATATTAAACTCAGTAAAACAATGCTATGATAATAAGATTGGGTATAATGGGGTAAAATAAGGGGAAACCCCCTTTTTGATCTTAAACTGCAGAAGCAATACGGCGTATTCAATTTCATTAAATACAGCGTATTGCATCAATTTTTACCCAAGGTTTTAAACACCAATACGCCGTATCCTTTCAAAGACATACGGCGTACTCAATTCAAACCCTTGCATATGGTGTACCCCTTTATGAATACGCCGTACTATACCTCACATAGAATTTTTACTGATTTGGTTCATTTTTCAAATATGGCACCACTAACAGCTGCTGATCAGAGGAACCCATGGCTTAGATATCACATAGAGGAGTATACTAAGGGGATTAGGCATAGTTACGAGCAAAGGCTCGAGACTATATGGAGCAGACCGGTTAACCGGGTACATGTGCTAGATTTTGAGGGTTTGACAGCCGAGATGAGGCAGGATCTAGCAGTGAGGTTGAGGATGGTATATTCTGGCGAGGGACAGCAGGTATTTGTGAGTCATGCTTGGAGGCGGTTGTTTGGGATCTGAGGGCCCTTAGTTCAAGAGTTTATTCTGTAGTTCCTGAGTACTTGTAGGATGAGTGATACTGTTATGGATTTAGACACCACTGATACCTTGTGTTTCTAGTTAGGAGGAGTTAGGAGGAGGATGACTTGGAGGTAGTTTATCTTGGCATTGGGGTTACACACGGAGTTAGAGATGGCAGAGGCTGGGTTTGGAGCCTACTGGGCTGGGAGTGATAGATTGATCCCCGACAAGGGGGGTCTTAGGGATTATTGGATGGAGATCTCATCTGACAAAGACTTATTGGGCCCCACCCCTTCTTATGTTCTTATTCAAGACCCTGTGAGGAGGCTATGCCACAGGATGATTGCTTATAGTATTTTTGGTAGGGGCAGGCACCTGAGAAGGTGACCGGTATTGATCTTTTCTACCTCCACAGCATGGACCGTAGGACTATTAACGTCCTACATCTATTAGCGTAGTATTTGTTTAGACATGCGGAGGGGAGGAAGAGCAAGGCTAAGCTGTCAGGTGGGCACTTTATTAGGCGTCTGGCTATGCATTTTAGGCTGGTTAGTAACGATGGATTGAGAGGGTTGCAGGTAGTCACCCGAGAGCTCCTGTTGATCGATTTACATGAGCTTAGGAGGCTCCACATTTGCACGAGGTACGGTGAGACATGGACTTGGGTAGCCCATGGACCAGAGAGGCAGCAGGCTGCTGCGGCTGGTGCCGATGAGGCCGATGAGGCAAGTCAGGCAGCTAAGGAAGCTGCTCTGGAGATTCCAGCACAGGCACCTCCACCACCTCCTCCCGCCCTACAGCCACGTACTATGTCATAGAGGATCGAGAGGCTCTAGGAGGAGGTGCACGACTTATGGCGTGATGTTGTGGGCCTGCGAGGAGATGTCGCGAGCTTTACCACCGAGCAGTCTAGAGTCTCCACCTGGTTGATCTCCTGCATGACACAACTCATGGACGCCAGCGGCCAGACTTATCAGCCATTTGACAGCACCCTTGTAGGTAGCTCAGGATTGTCCTTCTGGAGGCGTGTCAGGCCCAAGACGGGAAATGCTAGCACCTCCGTAGCCCCTCATACCGATGCTCAGCCCGACCCCTGATCTATCTATTTTATTATCTTTTTTGATCTATATTGTATATTACACTATTAACACTTTGATTACAGATTTATTTTTTATGTATATTATATGATGATCGGTTTACTTGGTTTGTTTTAAAATCGATTTCTTAATTTATCGTTGATTGTTTAATTATCTTTATCACCTCATACTTGTTTATGTGTTTGAATATGCGACCTATCATTCAACTGGGTCTAGTGTTACGAACCTAGTAATCTAGACATTGGGATAGCTCTCCATATCATGTCTTATATTACTGGACCAATAGGATCACAAATAACGTTCTGTCTTTATCTTTTGATTATGACCTTAGTTGGACCGGTAGGTGACCCGTTTATGTTTCAACAATCATGCTCTTAATTAACTGATAAAGATTGGAATAGTGGACTACCAGTATATAAAACACCGTCAAACAATAAGTGGGTAATGTCCCGTTGGGCTAGGGTTTTAACAGGATCACCACTGCTTTAATTCTCTAAGATAGATTATAATTAAACTAAAGGATGCTTTATGCGGATACATTAATTTTGACAGGATTAATTGTGTCTAGGTCTTAGGATGATGTCCTGCCTAAGTCTTAAGAATGATATGCCGCTTCGAGATAAGTAAATCATCGCACTAAAACAAACAAACCAGCATTGAGCCGGATTTAATATGGCTGATATAGTTTTCTATCATTTGGCTTGTACCGCTTTTCTATCTTTTAATCTTTTAATCTTTTTCTTTTGTGTTTATTGTGTATTGAATTGGTATTTGTTTCCACCAAACCTGTTCCAGTCTCTCAGGCTGAAAACCCCCATATCATTAAACAACGTACATAGCAGAGGTTTAACCAGTAAATAGATAAATTAAAATACTGATAGAATATAGGATTAATGTTCCACTCTTAGTGTTCGACACCCTACTTACCGCGAACTCCATCTTGACCGGGTACACTGCTCGTTAAAGTGTAGTTTTAGGTTTGTCGGCTAAATATAAATTTAAAACTTGATAATTAAATATAGATAACCGTACATAGCATAGGTTTAACCAGTAAATAGACTAATTAAAATACTGATAGAATATAGGATTAATGTTCCACTCTTAGTGTTCGACACCCTACTTACCGCGACCTTGACATTATTCAGGTTAATAGTATCTTGGGTCCTATTCGACCTAAGAGTTGCACATATGGCAATTATCACTCTGATGATATCAAATAACGTCACTTTATTATATCATTTATCCCGTTTGTTTTGCCCACTTTTATATAATTATTGCATTATTTGGTACTTAATTGCTTTAAAGTTAATAAATGCAGTAATTCAGGATTGTTTTGTGAAGACACGCTAAAAGGCGCATAATTAGGAGCTAAAACAAAGACATTTGAAGATTTCTGAAATTTCACCAATACGTCGTATCCAACTAAAGAGATACGGTGTATCTACGCCAAGACTTCACAAGAAAACGCGTTTGACCAATTCCTAATACGGCGTATTCACTCTGTCTACATACGCCATATCCACGAAGATAACTATTTGAAGATACAATAAATCAAGTAAATTAGGAATGATATCAAAGATTTATTACAAATGTAGCGCGCACTCCAAGGAATCCAGCCTAATACACCGTATCGACCTTACTGGATATGATGTATCGAGTATTTTTCAGCAACTATAAATAGAGGACTCAAAAATGAGTTTTCAGGGTGCAATATCATATTCTTTATACCATACTCACTAAAGACAAATTTTAGAAGAGAAGATCAGCCACCAAGGTCAAGCATTGATCACGAATCCATAGAAGACATCGTGTAATTTTTACTCTCTTAATCGTTCGATTTTAATTGTTTGANCTACCTCTCTTTTTCTTATTATTCTTACTTTCAGCAGGACTGCTTGTTATAAGTTAACACTGCTACGCCAAATCAGCCTATTTAAGTGCTTATTCTTAAATAAAATTGCTTATAAGTGTCTTATTTTGTTAAATAGATAATCTGTTTTTAATTAGTTTGAAAGAAAAATGATTTTTAAGGGGTATTTTCAACTAGCAGTACTAACCTGAAGTTAGTACTGCTAGTTCACTTTTGGAGCAGTACTGACTTAAAGCTTAACTTCAAGTTAGTACTGTTAGTTAGTACTGTTAGTCTATTTCCGCTTATCAGCTTATTGTTTCTACTTATTTAAGATTGGTTTAGCTTTTTAGAGCAGATTTAGCCTATTTTAGTTTACTATCTTTAGTAGAACTTAATTGCCTTTTCAAAATAATTTTGAGTTTTTCAGTTTTAGTTTTCTAGCTTATTTGTCAATTCAGTTCATTCTAGTTGCTTATTCTTATTACTAAGTGCTTATTAAGGGTAGTTAACCTTCTGTTTTAGCTTGTTTGCTTATTTATTGTTTCTTTGAGTTTTGTTAGCCTAGCAGTACTAACCTTAAGCTAACAGTACTAACTCAAAGCTAGCAGTACTAACTCCAAGTTAGTACTGGTAGTTAATACTGTTAGTACTGGTGTTAGTACTGTTGTGTTTATCTCGTTTAATTTAGCTTAATTGCTTTTCGTATTTGCTATTTAGAGTTAGTTTAGCTTATTTGAATTGTTTTAAGCTTATTTGAGCTTATTTGTGTTTTAGTGTAACAGTTTTAAGTGTTTTTGCCATTTCTAGCTTTTATTCTTGTTCCAGCTTATGTTCTTTGTTTATTTTTATGTGCATTTGCTTATTCAGTGTTAGTGCCAAATCATTCCTTGTCATATTCAAACATCAATCATCATCCGTCTTTCGATTTTCCATTTTA
>BQNB010154301.1:0-15537 GCA_026074375.1 Tanacetum coccineum | reverse complement strand
ACATGTGACTGCTCACTACTTAACTCGAGAAGGCTAAAGGTATAAACTATCTTGGGTATCAATAATAAATACCCAAATTCCTAAAGATCTAAAGGCAAACCTCACATTTTTAGGGTGGAATTTAGAGGGTTATTGTGCTGGTCATATAAATTCCTATCCATAAGATGCTATTAATACTTGGTTTTTGTTGGAATGTGTCATAAAAAAATTTAAATTTGGGTAAAAATCACCTTTTATGCTATGTTTCAATATATTACACATTATTTTATGGACAAAGCAAATGTCAAATGAAAGAATAGTTTCTAAGACTTATTTTCCCCCTACACTTAAGTTGAACATTGTCCCTAATGTTCTATAGAAGTACCTATAAAAATGAATAAAGGGAAAAGAAAACAAGGAAAAGAAACTAGTACTCCTCTAGTTTGCTCAATAATGGAGAAGAAACATGCGATAGCTGGTTAAATCGTCATCCAAGAATCATTCAATGAAACTTCCTAAGAATTTCCAAGCTTCTTCTCATCAAATATAACCTGTAATCAAAGACAAAGACAACTATAACAAGCATAACATGTGTGATATACAAATATACAATATGAATATAGGGTTTGACTCGATAAAGTAGTAAAGATAGGATGAGAGAATTGTCAAACTTATTGGTTTTGCAGGTTTATAACAGAAGATTACATATTTTAAATGTTATGCAAGTTTTATTTTCAAAAATAATTAAAAACTTTAAGTTTTCTGGACCTGGGCGTTTGACGCCGTCAGGAAAATCCTGACCCAGTCACAGGTGTCATGGTGACGGCGTCGCGTGTAAATTGTGACGCCGTCTCCACGTTCTGTGAAAATGAACTTTTTGTTTTTGATGAAAAATTTCCTGCACTTGATTCCATAAGTTAATTCATGTACAAGTGGATGTATAAAACCTGAGATTTGACAATTTACTCATATGACTCGAAACTGACGCGAATTAATCTAAACAAATTATTTAACATGCTTGAACTTGGTTCAAAAATCAGATAGATTCCCCTACACTTATTATTTGTAAATACATTTGATTGAAATTAAGACGAGGTTAAAAATAATACAAAGCATGATTACAAGATAAAGTTCGAACATGATAGAATAAATGAAAAGAGTAAAACACATGACACTCCTAATTGCAGGAAAAGTAAATATTAGGTTGCCTCCCAAGAAGCACTTTTCTTTATTTACGAGTCTTGTAGTTAGACTCGAAGTCCCATGTCCTTACGTGACTTCTCCTTCATCTTCCATTCCTCCTTTGGTTGTAATAAGAGTGAGATGCTTGCCTTTGAAATTTTTGCTCCTCCATTGGTTGAACTCCATCTCCCTTTCTAAGTGAAACTTTATCTTTTCTTCCCATTCCAGGACTAGCCTATTTACAGTCATAGTGGGGGCTATGGGCTCTATGTCGTTCTTGACTCCTTTCTCGGTCATATCGGGGGAATTAGGTATCCTATGGAAACAAATCTTACTCTTTCCAGATCTTAGAGTTATGGTGCCTTTATCAAACTTAATTACAGCCTTTGCCGTTGTTAGGAATGGTGTTCCTAAAATGAAAGGCCTTTTTTTGTTTTCCTTGATATCTAAAATCACAAAGTCTATGGGATATACATGTTCAGCGACCTCAACTAATATGTCGTCTGTAATTCCTAAAGGGTAAATGTACGAGTGGCTAGCTAGCGAGAGTCTAATGTCTGTCTTAGCAGGCATCTCATCGGTAAGTTTCATGTAAGTAAAGTAGGGCATGACGTTCACATTAGACCCTTGATCGACAAGGGCGTTCATATGCTTAAGGCCCCCTATGATACAAGGTATTTTGAAATTCCCTCCGACGTCATCCTTCTTTGTTATTTTCTTTTTGAGGATCGCTTCATAAACAGGCCCCCGAGGCAACACATTATATGTCTTTCCTTTTACCTTCCCAACTCCGGCCCTAGACAGAGAGTTATTGAACCTATTATTATCGACTAGTCCCTCGATTAGTTTTTCATTAATCCTATGCTTCAGATAATATTCTACAGGCCGAGAACTAAGTACTTCTTCCACTTCTTTCCTTTCAGCCTTTTTTTCAATTTATTTTTAGTTTCATTACGCCTTTCGGCTTCTATCACTGGTATTTTCGTTCTTGTTACGGTAGGTTTTAAAGTGTTGTCAAATGTTTTATCCATCTTGTCACTCCTTTCTTCATCTCCTCTGGCTAAAGAGATAGAGTTTACGTTCTTGGTGACGAGGAATTTAGCTTCTTCCCTTATCAATACCTTTTCAGGGGCTTTGCTGGTCGTGAGTTCCTTGAGAAGTCCAAATCTTTCCATTCTTTTGGAGTGTGCTGCCATGTAGTCCCTTACTCGAGCCTCAAAAGTAGTTCCTAATGCTTGGGGCTGAGGACTTGGACCTGTATGTTCACAGAAAGTATATGGATTTAGCTTAGACGGCTCGTTATGGTTTTGCGGGCGAGGGTTGGAATGGACTGCATCAGCATAAGCATGAGGGATGTGTGTTGAGCTCCTAAGGGTTGGTCGCGATCCCTTTAGTACGAAGTTAATCTGGTCTTCAAGCTCAAGGAAACTTCGGTCAGGCGTTTTTGAGATGTATTGAGGTATAGAAATAGGCTTGACCGGTTTGACAAATTCTTTTGTATCATTCCAACCTTCATGGTCGTAGAGAGCGAGGTTCTTAATGATTTCCCAAGATTCGTCGGTATTTTTATTGCAAAGTTTGCCGCTGGCGGCGCGGTCAATCTTGCACTTAAGATGAAAGGAGACATGATCATAAAAAATTTGGATTTGAAGCCAACGATCGATGCCATGATGAGGGACTTTTGGTAGTAAGTCCTTGAAACGAGTCCATGCTTCGGATAAAGATTCTCCATGATGTTGTTAGAACATCAAGACATCATTGCGGAGTTTTGCCGTCCTTCCCGGTGGAAAGAATTGAGCAAAGAATCGGGTAGTAAGATCCTCCTATGTGGTGATGGATCCTGCTGGAAGACGTTCAAGCCAATTGCTAGATTGATCGCGAAGGGGAAATTGAAATAAACGCAGGCGCGCTCTTTCCCTATTTTCACCATCAAGGTCAAGTGAATCCACAACAGTTGGAAGCTCGTCTCACAACCACGTTCTTGCGCCACCATCCATCGAAAGAGAAGTTGTTTTACGAGTCAACTTTAGAAAGTGTCTTTGTGAAGGTCACAACTACTGGAGGCACAAATTCAGCCATAGTTAACTTTCATAAAAATCATATGTTAAGTAATCTGAGACCACATGATGATAAAAGCAAGACTAGAAATCACCTTAAGTGTAACTCGATAAATTACGGTTTGAGAAATTTTAAAATTTTATACGAAAGAAATCTTTTGATAATATGATGATCCTGCCTTTGAGTAACTACTAGGTAGTCTTAAACATACATTCATGGTTTGTAAATTGTTTTGTGTGCTAAAATATAACAAGAAACTAGAAGGAAAAAAAAACTTGCAAGGTTATGAACGTCACATGGATTCTTGAGCATTTTGGACAAACAGATGAAGTGAAAGTTTTCAATTCTTGTATTTTTAACACTAGTTTTAATGCCCGTGCACGCACGGGGCTTAGACATTATGTTTTTTTAAATATATGTATGATTTTTTTTTTATAATTTATGTTATAGAGTATTATCGAAATCATATAAAGAGAATATATTCATATCTTTTATATATTATATGAACTTGAGGATAATTAATAAAAAAAATTTATTTACCTGTTTTCTAACTCGACATTGTGGGTGGACTAATCTCGCCAAAACTACTCTTTTATGTAGGCCGAAGTCAGCTCAAGTAAACCCTCCGAGGCCACAAGAGTATTAATTTTCTCTTCGTTATTTTCGAACCATTAACCTCCACTTTGAAAGGCTGATATTGTTATTGTTGGGTATGCAAATGATATTGTTTATGTTTATGATTATAGTTGCATTATTGTGTCAGTTATACTTAAGATTCATGGTCTTACTTTATGTTAAAACATGTAAAGATTTGTCTACTTCTTTTACATGCAATTAAATTTGCATATGTACATAATTGGGGTCCTTGGTTTTATATAAGTAGAGTTCAAATAAAAGCTATTGACTTTTTAATTAAACATTTTAGCCCTTGTCCATTTTATGCTTTTTAAAACTAGTCCAAAATATTAATCTAGTTATTTTATCTTTAACGTAATTATGTTTATAAGTTGTATGTCTCAAGTGTTATGATCAATATAATCATCTAAAAAAATATATTTTAAGAGGGACATCAAATTTTAAATAATACACTATTAACATCTAAGATATATTATATATTTTAAACGGGTGACCTAGCTAGTTTTTTTGTTCTTCTATCCGAGCATATCATTTAGATTTTAATAAATATTTTTACTTGTCTTAGGTCGCGTCTAGTAAGGTCTCTGTGCGAGGGTTTCTTTTAGTGATACAGGTCAAGCCCGCTTCTTGTACTCATTATTTATTTGATAAGGCGAGTTTTCACAGCCCCGTTTTACTGTTTTACTTATTTTGGAGTGGAAAGCATGATTATTTAAACTGAATTGGTTGTACGTTTATGAATTTATTGAACCGAATGAACTTTTGCCTCACTTGGTATGTATGCTTATGTTTGATGCTTGAGTACTATTATTCGCAAAGGTCCCCTAGAACTACACTACTTATTAACTCATTATGAGTTGTGATATTTATGGATAGCGCTATTTAGGGGTAGAGTCATCCCCTCACTCTAACTAATAGGAGTGCATAGTATCACCATTCCATGCTTACGTTAGAGCATGTGACACATATGGGCAAACTGTTCGGTTGTAAGTGGCTTAAATAGTGGCCTTATTGCATAGACACACATATATACATAAATGACCATTTTGTGGTAACCAATTATTTACTATCATTTTGAAACTACTTGGTGTACTAATACTTGTGAACTCACCAACTATGGCCATACTTGACCCGTTTTATCATGCTTTTTAGGTAATCAGCAGTAAGTGGTGATTTTGGATGCATTGCATGGACACACTTTTGTAAATATTGGGTTATGTTTAAAGGAAAATGTTTTATCGTTTGAGGACTAGTGTTTAAACGTGTTATAACTCGTGTTTTGAAACTTATTGTAATATATAATGTTTTCCTTTAAATCATGTTTGGTGTTGTCTATATCTTATGCGACGTACTATGAGCTGCTGTCTTGTGACACCGTCTTGGTATGGATTGTGACGGCGTCACGTGTAATCTGTGACGCCGTCTCCAGCCTTTGAGTAGAAATTCTTGAGATGTTGGTGTAGGTCCGTAGTCCTGTCCGTTTCTTCTCCAAATGAGCCCAAGTCACGTGTATTTCCTCCAAATGCATTTCAAATGCTGAATACCTGAAAAAGAACGATTAAGTACCTATTTTGGGCATAAATGCACTATTTAGGGTAGTTAAATGACCCCGAAAAAGTGTATAAAATGACACCTCATCACCCTGAAAAGCATAACTATGGCGCATGTGCATTACATACTATAGACATTTATATTTCCTCTATAAGTAACCAAGTATGCCTTTATTTTTATCATGCTTCTGCCTTATCCTATTGTAGTACTAATGTGAGTATACTTTTATTTTGGTTACTTTCCAGTCACAGTATGTCACGCTCCTCATCTTCCCATACCGCTCACAATGCTAGTGAGTCCGGACATAATACTAGCCTTTCTAGGCAACCCATACAGGACTCCGAGGAGGATCCTTTAGAGGATGAAGTGAATTATATTCATAGTCCTACACCTACACCGACATCAGTTCCATCTCTGCCAACCCGCCAAGGTCCACCTTTTAGACAGACAACCCAAATGAGGGTTATTAGCCCGATAAGGGTAAACTTTACATCATGACCATAGGAGACTCTCGCTCAGGAGGTGAGCCCCCATCCATCACTACCATCTACGTATCACATTGGTGGACCATCATCAACCGACCCATATGTCACTGCATGAGCGAGTGACAGGTATAGCTGGAGTACCTTATGGACCACCCTAGACACCCCACAGGACCCAGAACAGATACTAGTAGGTATCCTCACATGGTTACTGGAGTGCCAGTGAGTTACGAGTCTGGTATGATACTTGAGGAGCTTAACTGGATGCAGTATTTGTGTGGAGAGGTTCGAGACTACAGAATAGGGGTTGACTGTCAAGCAGAGCTTCTATTAGAGATGTCAGATATTGTTGGGAGATTGACGCAACAAATAACCAGGGCCATATGCACTGCCGATGGGGCAATTATGATTGGAAGGAGAGCTTGGTATTTAGGCCTCTCAGTGGTGATACTTGTGTTGGCATTAGTGTTGGTGGTAGCACTCATGTTTGTGTTCTGGGCTAGCTATGACATGGATTAAGTAGTCTTTTATTTAAAATTTATACATATAAAACGTTCTGATGTATGGTTAGTTTGTACTACGATGGTTAGGTTATGTTTGTATCAAAACTTTTATATTATAATGAATGGCTAGACGCTAAATTTTGTTTGATATTATTATCCGAATCATGTATGAAAGAATGCTCATCTTTCCATTATATAAATCTTTGTGACATCCTTATTCGAATGATTATTATTATTACAAATTTTAGGTTACGTTAGAATGTATATATTGTTTGAAAAGCATTTTGGTCAAAACATTACTTAAATTAATGTTCGTAATAAATTATAGAACCATGTCTGGACGAAGGAACACACGCAACACCAACACCAGCACCACGAATGAGGATCAACCTAACGATCTGGAAGGAATGGTATTACAGTTTAATGCGGCATTACCAAGCCTTGTTGCTCAATTTACTGAAGCCCTTAATGCCAATAGAGGGAATCCGGGAGGAAACCCCGTAAACAATAACCAAGGGTGTAGCTACAAGACATTTATGTCTTGCAATCCCAGGGAATTCTATGGCAATGAAGGTGCTGTTGGGTTGCTGTCATGAAGTCTAAGCTCCATATTAGCAAGTGTTCTGATAATAGCAAAGTGGAGTACGCAGCTTGTCTACTCCAAGGTAGGGATTTAACATGGTGGAATACTCAGGTGCAAACTTGTGGATACGAAGCTGCATTCCAACTAACCTAGGAATAGTTCAAGAAATTGTTACTCGAAGAATATTGTCCTAAAAGTGAGGTGCAGAAGTTGGAATCAGAATTTTGGAATCATGCTATGGTTGGCAGCGATGTAGACAAATATACCACCCGATTCCATGAGCTTGCAAAGCTAGTGCCTCACATGGTCCCTCTAGAGGATAAGCGTATCGATCGTTATATATGGGGTTTGGCCCCTGATCTCAAGGGGATGGTTACTTTTGAAAACCCAAGTACCATACAAAGTGTAGTGGTTTTGGCAAATCGCCTAACCAATGTTGCGATTAGATCTGGAGTATCGAAAAAAGACAATGTTGGGAAGAAAAGGAGGGAAGAGAACCAATCAAAGAACCAGAGTGGAGGTAACCCGGACAAAAGATAAAGGTTTGCTAGGAGTTATGAGATGACAGCCCAGGGACCAAATTAGTATGTTGGTCCACACACAAAATGTGCTAAGTGTCGTCTCCATCATACTGGAAATTGTCTGGTGTGTAAGAAGTGTAAGAAAGTGGGCCACTTCGCCATGAACTTTATGGGCAGGGCTACGAATGATAAGACAGTGTTGACTTGATTTGAGTGTGGAAGCTGAGATCACATTAGGAATACTTGCCCAAAACTAAACAGAGCTCTAGGCGAAAGAAGGAATCGCCCAATTCTAGCATTGCCTATTAAAGGAAACTCAGGCCAGAGGAATAATGACAACCAAACTCGTGGAAGGGCTTTCATCATGGGCGCCAATGAAGCTGGTAAGAATCTTAACGTCGTAACGGGTACCTTTTCTTTAAACAATCACTATGCTACTATAACAACCCGTAATTTTCATCAATGTAAATATCCATCTATTAAATTAGATGCATTGTAATATCCATCTATTAAGTTAGATGCAATGTAATATCCATCTATTATAAATATATCACCTTCTTACAAGGAATTTTTTTGCTTTATCTTA
Organism: Tanacetum coccineum; assembly: GCA_026074375.1. Lineage (NCBI taxonomy): Eukaryota > Viridiplantae > Streptophyta > Magnoliopsida > Asterales > Asteraceae > Tanacetum > Tanacetum coccineum. The sequence continues at coordinate 7,456 of BQNB010154301.1, read as the reverse complement.
ATATGCAACGTAACTTGCATCTCTAAAGTAAACGAGCTCACACAACCTCTATCAATGTCATCTATATCTATGTTTATATCATTTAAACATCCTAATATGTCAAGTCTATATCCTAATATCATTTTTACTAAGTACATTATCCATTTAACGTACTTTTCAAAACGTTATTTCAAAACAAGCATTAAACGTTAACGTTTACATCAAAACCTTAATTATATGTAATATATACATATAAAATGAAAGTACAAGCCTTTAAAGCATGTGTACAAGTATCAATGCACCACATTTGAATATCTTTACCCTCCTGAATCAATGTACAAGTCTTAAACACATAATGTACAAGTCAATAATGCCTAAAAACCTAATTAGGTCATTTAAGCTCTTAAACCATGTTTAAACTTTACACCACTTTAACACAAGGTACAAGTACTTAATTCATGACTCCTAAACCTTAATCTATCTAGAATCTTAACCCTATGTCATGTTTTAAAACCCTAAATCATAAAACAAAACCCTAAACCCTAATTTCACTTTCAACTAAAAACTAAACCCTAAACCTAAAACTAAGCCCTAAACCTTAATCCTAAGCCCTAATCTCAGTCCTAACACTAATCCTAAACTTTAATCGACCCTTAATCCGAACCCTAATCCACATTTTAAAACCCTAAACCCTAACCCGAAAGAAAAACCAACCCGACACCATTTTCTTTCCATTTTGACCCATTTTACACCTAACTAGCCAACCAAGCACCTCAAGCAATAGCATCCTACAACCTCTATACATCAACCAACAAGCAGGCCAAGTAGCTTCTACAAGTGCGCTTGATACCTCTTTGTCTCACCTTTTAGTTTGTGGTCCCCCTACCACCCCCTCCCCCCCACCTCGCCCAACCACCTTCCCCCCCCCCCCCCCCCCCCCCCCCCCCCCTCCAAAACACCATCCCAACACATCATGCGCTAAGTCTCTCTAGCTTATAGACTCACCATACTAGCCATACTCCCTTCTAGTCACCTCACTCGTGGGTGCTAGGATACTTATCAAACCCTTATAAGCCATAAAACTTAAGCACAAGTGTTATGAGCCTATAACATCCAACCTTTCCATACAACCTTTCATTTCATCCCACACATCTCATCTCATACCCTCAAATGGAATTCTAGCCTTCCATAGCAGCAATAGAAGATCAAGAGAAGTCCCTAAGCTCAGAATAGAAGCCAAGAATCAAGAAAAAATGAAGCCTTGAAGTCGTTACTAGGCGTACAACCCATAAAACCACATTTTGTGACCCACTTTAGCATCAAGTATAAAGCCTAAGATCTTGTTTCATAAGCTCATATTCTGTACAATAATGTTCATAATATTCTTAATATCATATATGAACTCTTGTTTGAAGCTTCGAATCCTCAAACCCATATGTTTTTGATAAAAACTCTAAAAACGACCCGTTTTGATTTCGACGTGCTAACGAATCTTTTTCTAAACTCATTTCAGTTATGTTAAAAAATCTTAATTTTAGCCGTAATTAAATAAGCTATAACATTGCAAATATCTATTGGGACTCACATAAACATAAGCTTCATGTAGGCTTTTTTGGACTTGTATTAGTTTTGGCAAAAGATTCCATGCATAGGGTATATATCGTAACTTTCAGAAGTTTATAACCAAAGGGCTGAAACATTGTCATTGATCCTAAAGTTATATTCTACGACGATTTGTTTTGCCAAATTCTAAAGTTTAAAGTTTAAATTAATATACTTTATATAAAAAGGACCAAACGTCACTAAAAGTTTATAAACACATGGGGTATATAATGCCAATTGATGCAGACAACTTCTCTACTTAAAAATATATATTTTTTATACTAATTACAAAAATATAATATAAATTTATTCTAGCTTTTGAAGGATAACAAAAAACTATAATATATCATCATTACTAGGGAGCTTCAGTAGGGGTTTCATTTTGGGATTACGCTTGACGAGTTTTGCGGGATCTTTACGATTTAAAGTTGTCTCTGGCTCCTAACAACTTTAACTGACATGACCTCTGAAAATTATGATGGCCCCAAATAGTGAAATGAACTTCAGACTAAATCCTATCACAAAAGTGATATTCTTCACTTAATGACATAAACACTTTTCAATCAAACTAAGAACATGACATATTACCCGAGTGTGTGACAAAGCCATACAATTCATTTCATATACTTTTACCATCAAGTCAGAATTTACCTTGTAACTTTTAAGGTAATTTCATACCCTCGCCACTTCATCTCTTTTTAAATGTTTTTCATAAACCCTTGAGGGGATACATGCTATACAACCATGGAATGCATGTATTATAATGTATGCTATCCTGATACATTATTGCCTAAGTCACTACTTTTGCCATTAAGTCCCCATTATCATGAACGATAATTATACATCATTGAATTTTCGGGTAGAAGTGCACGAAATGCCTGTGAATATATCTATTCGGGACTTAGGACCCCCGGTTGTGTATCCTATGAAGTCGGTAATACCAATAGCACACTTTGAATAACTATAACGGGTGTTAGAAAAAGACACACTTTTTGGGGAAATTAATATGTGGTTGTTGATTAACCTAAGGCCTTCGATGTTATAGAGCTTAGGAAATAATACTATTTTCATGATAATTGTATGTGTTGCAATTATTACAAACTATGGGTGTATAACAACGTAGCCTACTATTGAACTTGTATTCAAACTACTTTACTTAAATCTATGAATTTCACTCAACCTTTCTGTTGACTTTTTAGCATGTTTATCTCAGGTAATTGAGCAACTTAAGGCACGGAGTGGCACGGACTTGAAGATGGCTAAACTGTTTATCATTCAAACTTTAATGTTTTCATGTAGATTTGGGTGACCTCGCATTTTGTAAAAAACTGCTGATAATAAAAGAGAATGAATAACTAAATTTTCCAACGTCTCTTTACTATTCCGTTTTTTCTAAGATTATGACGTTGTAATATGAAAAATATAACCCATATAACTCACGCTGCTATATGTGTAAAAATAGGGGTGTTATAGTGCCCTAGTTAGTTATTTCATAAATGGCATTTTCAGGTAATTTGCCATGCATTAGAATAGTACCTACATATACATCATAAGTGTGATAAGACAATAGAGTTAGGAGAAACTACCAAGGATCATACATGATTAAGTAAACACTATTCTCTTACTATACAAATTCCCCTAATCTTAGTTAGTTTAATTTAGTTTTAATTAGTAGTTTAAAACAAACCACCTTCAAAACCTGAGATTTTACTTTCTTTCATAAAATATAAAAAATACAAAAAATAATATTCTCTCAACCTCTAGTTCTTAGCTACATTCAATTAGGACCTTTACTGACGCATATTCCCCCTAGATACGATAACAACCCTCCGTGGTCATGCCAAAACTATACTACAATCGATAGTTTACCCATGCCTATAGAGTTTAAAACTTCCTGTTAATAGTTCCATTTACGACCAGCATCATTCACAAATATTTGGAGTATCAATTATTACCCTTATATACAATAGCAAAGCAAATGACAGCATTTTGAAGGTTTAAAAATGAAGTTGGTTTGTTTTAGGCCAGAGGCGGGTGTCAGGTGGCTGACCCAAACGGCAGTTTAGGGTCAAACAACGTTATTTTCGGGTCCATGGGGTGTATACAAGGCGGGATAAACATGCACTCACCAACACATACACACACATACATACACTTACCAACACACAACGAGATCTGGAGCAACATTGTTTGAATGCAATCATTTATTTTTTTTAGGTAAAAGGGACGATTCCTCGGTAAAATATATTAATAACCCAAAAGATCCATAAGAAACATAGGAATGGGGACTGAGTGTTCACATTAACCTCAATGCCATAGCTAACATAAAACGTCCTCTACACATAAATAACACATGCCATAAACACTAAACGATTACATAGCCAATAACACTAATAGAAAGAACCACCTAAAGTGTGCATAAACAACAATAATTAACACACAAATTATTATTTTGAAACAGCTTCAGGAAGATCCCAAAGCACACGCCAATCTTATCACCATTCTTGGACTTCTTTAAGTTCAGAGAGAACTTGAGGGCGCACGGAGGACATTATGCACTCAACAATCTGATCCGGCTGCGTTTACCTTTTTTGAATAATCTCAAGTTTCTGCTCTTGCCATACATAATATGAGCTGCGAGCAACAACAAGCTTCGCCACCATGCTATTTGTAGTACGCCTCTTCATAATAGGCATTAAGGACTGAATTATGTCATAAACAATAGGTCGTATAATGCGCAAGACCTGCACAATCTTTGACCCTATCCCAAATCCCTTTAGTAAACGAACATTCAAAAAAGAGGTAATCGTGAGAATCTGGGACACTCTCACAAAGCGAACATACCATGCCTAGCGAATCAGAAACATCCCACATAGGCACAAAAAGATCCCTAGCGTTATTACAACTTCCCTTCGTAATATCACCCAAAGAATTTATAGCAGTCTAGGAATACACGAAGGGGTAACCAAACATGCTATACGAGTAAACCTTAGAGACCATGACGAATATCATCCCAAACTTGACTAAACCGAAAATTTCTTCACCACATTACCATGAATATTACGCCACACAAGTAATCACGAGCATCATCTCTGGAATAGGAAGTATTGTAATTATTAAGAAATGGGTATTTAACAAGGAGTTCTTGAGGCCATACCCATAATCCGTGGTAAATAACATCTTGGACCTTTGATTGAAGAGAAAGACCAGATCTTGCAATATCACGAGGAGAAATTTAAGCAGCAAGCGGCTCAAAAGTACAAGCTCCATTTATCAAACCAAAGGGATGTGTTCTTCCATTACCATTTTACTCCAAATGAATTTCCTAATAATAGGACGTGCAACTTTAAGATTTTCCTCCAACCCCACACAATGTTACCATCCGCATGCGAATCCCAAAAGTTACGACCCTTAAGCTTATAGTCATGAATTCCATTTACCCAACAGCTACTCTTTTCAACATAATATGGTTTCCATAAGTGAGAAAGCCATAAGAGCCGACTTGAAACAATTCAATCTTCGAATTCCTAAGCCCAACCCTCATGCTAAGGTAAACAAACGATCTCCCAAGCTAAACCTGTCGACTTCCTTTATCCGCGAAATCCGTAACACCTAAGTAATTATGCTCAAAGCTGCTCAATTTTTTTAGTAACACACAAGTAGGAAGAATGAATACCGAAGCCCAGTAGATAGCATCGACAACCAAGGATAGAATGAATTACGTTTGTCAGCCTACCCGCTATTGAAAAGAGATTTTTTTTTCTAATCATAGATACGAATTAACCTTATCCACAAGCTCATTACAACACACAATCATATGCCGTCCGAAGCGAAACCAAAGGTACTCCAGGTATTTGTATAATAACCCAAGAATTTTCATCAAATACAAAACCTATTTTACTATTATCACATTTAAGGGAAATTTTCGCTTTATTACATTAATTAAATATCTCAGGATGTCATAACTAAAGTAGACGAGCTCACGCAACCTATCTATGGCAATCCTGTCTTCATATATGTCAAGCAAACATCACAATATGTCAAGTCAATATCATCATATCCTTATTACAAAGTACATTATTCCTATAATGTACCATTCGCAACGTTATATCTAAACGGGCTTTAAACCGTTATCATATACCTCTAAACCCTAATTCCATGAAGGAATAATATCTAAAGTGAATGTACAAACTATTAAAGCATATGTACAAGTAATATAACATCTCATTTGAAATATAAACTCCCTCCAAGTCAAGTACAAGTCTTTAAAAGCTCAATATACAAGTCATTAAGCATGATCTCTAAAATAGCCGTTTTACCTCCGTTTTCATTCCAATTTCTTCACCATCACTTATGTACAAGCTAGTATACTCATTCTACAATGTGTAAACCCTAATTATTATATTCATAAGCCTTCACACACATATTTACACTCAAAACCCTAATTCAAAAGTCTAAAACCCTAACCCGAGCAAAACACTAAACCATGACCCGTTTCTTGGTTTTATCTATTACAAACCTAAACCAATACCCAAATAAGTTTTAATAACTTAATTTACAACATTATCAATCATGTTCAATCATAATTCCATCATCATTTCATAATTCTACTTCAATTATACAAGAAACAAATCCAGGAAACCCTAATTGTGCACTAAATGTAACTTTGACTCGTTTACTCATTTTCTAACCATCTCATTCTCAAGTAATCAACCAAGAGTCATTGTAAACCTATAAAATGAGTTACAAACCTTTATCCATCATTATCCATCCTTGCTTCAACAATGTACAAGAATTACAAAGCTTGAAAACCCTAAAAGCCTTATATGAACCCTAATTCTAAGCTACAGCTTATTCTTTCAAATTCAACCCATTTTAACTAAAACCAACAATCAAACTTCATTGATAATACTTTATTTAAACTCTAGGATCTGTATTCTATCATTCCTAATCAAGAGTATACAAAATGTAAACCAAGAAAGTCAAGAAAACCCTAAACGTGCCCTAATCAAACCCGTGACCTCATTTCTTCAATTCTAATCCATTTTAACCCAAACCAATTGCTAATCTTTGCTAATCCTTCCTATATCAGACCTTGGCTACATATATTAACTATCCTTAATCATTTATACACGAAATAAAGACTTGAAAACTTGTGAAAACCTACTCGAACCCTAAAACAGACCCGAACCCTTTCATACTCAATTTTGACCCATTTCAAACCATTCCAAGTGCAAATAACTTATGTGAACCTCTTCTAGACTTCCCCAAGCAGCTTACCCACCTGATTAACTCTCTTCTTGGTTCAAAAATCAGCCACATACCCTCCTTGTTGGCTTGTTTCTAGCCGTGACACCCAAACACCCCTAAAAACCTTCCACCTTGCTTATCTAGACTCCATAGCCCCTCATACTCATCACATAGCTTCTACACATCACCCTCTAGCCCTTACACACGTCCCATATCAGATCATAAGCATACCTTGGCCTTTAAGGGTCATTTGACTATAAATAGGACCATAAACTCTTCATTTCTACTCATCCCCCACTTCCTCCTCTATAACCCATCATAGCAGCAATCCTTTGCTCAATATGAATTCTAAGAGATCCTAAGAAGTCCCAAGAACAGAAGTGAAGCAAAATAAATCAAGAAAAGAAGCCCGAGAGTCGTTATTCTAGGCGTACGAAGCCGAAAGTCCCGATTTCAACCCGTTTCTAAGCAATAAGTTCAAACCCAGGTTCTGGATGTTCTACTTCTATTCCTACACTCTTATAATGTTCATATGATCATACATAAACTCTTGTTAAAGTTTCATAACCCAATTCATGCTCATTTTCCATTTTGATCCAAAACCGTACACCCGAAACCCTAATTT
>BQNB010154300.1:0-13567 GCA_026074375.1 Tanacetum coccineum | reverse complement strand
AGTCACAAGAGAGATCTCAATGATCATCCTTTAGGGGGAGATTGTTACGAATAAGAAAATGATGATCATTAAAGCAATCAAAGAGAGATCTCAATGATCATCCCTTGGGGGAAGATTGTTAGGATTGATAAAAGTGACGATCATATTGAGATAAAAGTCTTGTAATAAATAAAGAAATAATATTGTGTAATAGGTTAGGTGAAAGGTTCGTGACTAAAATAAAGTCACGAGACCCGATAAATAGTTAAAGTCTAAAAGAGAAGAGCTCCATGCTCATTCTTGTAAATGGGTATAAATACCCCACCACCACCTCATTTGTGAGGTGTGTCTTGTATCTGTTCTCTTAATCTCATTTTATCTTTTCTCTAATCCTCCTCCTCCCTCTTTCTCTCTTTACTTTCTAATCTTTCTCTCTCTAGACTAAACACTATATTGCTTATTGATCCTGAATTCAAGACCTCACAGTTTTAGTTATGTAAAATAAAATAAAATAAAAATGCAATGATGACTTACATGGAAAATAGAACAACTCTAAAACAGTAATTTTAATCGTTTACTTTAATTACATATGCATAAGAATTAAAAGACAGTATTACCCTTGTTTTATGTTCTCTATTATATATATATTATACTTATATACTAAAAACGGCTCAATACGCTGTCGTTTTGTGACGTGAAAACATTTTGGCCCATTAAAAGCCCTAAAATTGGTCCAAACTAAAAAAACAATCCGGCCCAAAATTAAAAAAAATTACAAAACGACCCCTCATATATTAACTATTTATGACTAATTTTATAATAAACTTTATTTATCAAATATAACACATTTCTACCGACTCACTCATATAAAAAAAAATACCCACGGATAGATCTTCGAATTGCGAACAAAACGAGCCCAATATTGCAATGCTTTTGACATATGCACAATTTCATAACAAATATTAAAGTTTAATATAAATAGAAACAAAACATATTTATCAAATATATAACACATATCTACCGATTTATTCAGATAAAATTAAATCGCACAAAAACAAGCCGTGCCGCAACGCGCGGAAGGTCCAACTCTTATGTAGTCAAAAACCGTCCTATGCTATGCCAAAATAATAATAATAAAATAATAACACCTCGCAGCAACTCGCGTGCAACCATGCTTGTTATATATAGAGGGGATGTTTGTCTAACCTTTATATGATGGGCTTATGGGTTTATTAGCTCTTATGTGTCAAATAAGTCCAAATTAAGTGTTTGGCTAAGCTTATATGATTGGGCTTATAAGCTTATATAAGTGGGTTTTGATAAGCCATAAAATTGTGACTTTTTTAAGTGAAGTTGGCCTTATATAACATGTTGCATTATAAATTGCAAATTTGTCGTCAATTAGACTTAATCTAATATTAATATTTTTCAACTCATGTTTCTTATAGTCATTTATCACTCTGAACTAAACCAAACATTTAGGCTTATGATCTTACGATATATACAAGTTATAAGCCGCTTATGTTACATAAGGATAAGCCCAACTCATAAGCTTAGCCAAACACTCACTGAATAGAAGAATACCCGCGCAAAGCGATTTTTGTAGTGATAAATAGTTATACATTCGAATTTGCGTTTTTGGTGTAACGCTTAATGCAATAATTATACATTTGATTATTGTGTGTCTTTTATATATGCTTCTATTTTTTCCCCATCAATTAAAAGTGTATGTTACTTGCTCCAAAACAATGTGTCTTCTACAAATACACAAGTAACATGCACACCTTTTGTTGGCGGGGCAATAATATAATTTTTTCTTTATATATTAATCTCAAGGATGTTTGTCTAACCTTTATATGATGGGCTTATGGGTTTATTAGCACATATGTGTTAAATAAGTCCAAATTAAGTGTTTGGCTAGGCTTATATGATTGGGCTTATAAGCTTATATAAGTGGGTTTTGGTAAGCCATAAAATTGTGACTTTTTAAGTGAAGTTGGCCTTATATAAAATGTTGCATTATAAATTACAAATTTGTCATCAATTAGACTTAATCTAATATTAATATTTTCAAATAATGTTTCTTATAGTTATTTATCACTCTGAACTAAACCAAACATTTAGGCTTATGATCTTACGATATATACAAGTTATAAGCCGCTTATGTTACATAAGGATAAGCCCAACTCATAAGCTTAGCCAAACACTCACTGAATAGAAGAATAACCGCGCAAAGCGATTTTTGTAGTGATAAATAGTTATACATTCGAATTTGCGTTTTTGATGTAACGCTTAATGCAATAATTATACATTTGATTATTGTGTGTCTTTTATATATGCTTCTATTTTTTCCCCATCAATTAAAACTGTATGTTACTTGCTCCAAAACAATGTGTCTTCTACAAATACACAAGTAACATGCACACCTTTTGTTGGTGGGGCAATAATAAAATTTTTTCTTTATATATTAATCTCTAGGATGTTTGTCTAACCTTTATATGATGGGCTTATTGGTTTATTAGCTCATATGTATTAAATAAGTCCAAATTAAGTGTTTGGCTAAGCTTATATGATTGGGCTTATAAGCTTATATAAGTGGGTTTTGGTAAGCCATAAAATTGTGACTTTTTTAAGTGAAGTTGGCCTTATATAACATGTTGCATTATAAATTATAAATTTGTCGTCAATTAGACTTAATCTAATATTAATATTTTTCAACTCATGTTTCTTATAGTCATTTATCACTCTGAACTAAACCAAACATTTAGGCTTATGATCTTATGATATATACAAGTTATAAGCCGCTTATGTTACATAAGGATAAGCCCAACTCATAAGCTTAGCCAAACACTCACTGAATAGAAGAATACCCGCGCAAAGTGATTTTTGTAGTGATAAATAGTTATATATTTTTGGTGTAACGCTTAATGCAATAATTATACATTTGATAATTGTGTGTCTTTTATATATGCTTCTATTTTTGCCCCATCAATTAAAAGTGTATGTTACTTGCTCCAAAACAATGTGTCTTCTACAAATACACAAGTAACATGCACACCTTTTGTTGGTGGGGCAATAATATAATTTTTTCTTTATATATTAATCTCATATATTATAGTATTTTCATGTTAGTATTATGTTTACTTTTTTGTAAATTGAAATGTGTTTGTAATGTAAACTTAGGTATAACCTTAGAGATGTTGGAAATAATTTTTTTTATTGTATTTTAACAATTGAAGATTAGTCTATTATGTAAATGTTTATGAAAAAATAAATTATATAACATTAAATATAACAACGGTGGGAACATCCTGATCTCATGCATCTTTTGATACCAACTAGATCCTTCCCCAAGGATTAAGCCCTAGGAAATTGATACCTATCACAGTTTTAGTCAGGAGTTTGGATTGAACTCAAGTCAATATCCAAATAGGCCTCCTTTTACCAGTCAACTAAACGTTTGTGGTGGGGGAATGGTACCAACAGATCGAAGTCCCAGTTGATGTGGGTCTCATGTGTATATTATTGGAGATTATCTAAATCAGTAAAATTTGTTAAATTGAATACCATTTAACCATAGTGGTTGTATAATTTTTTGATATAAGCTAAATGTTAGATTATTTATTCCTGTATACTCTAATCGGTGCCCGAGTCGGCCAGAAGTGTTGCTAGATGTATTCCTTGTGTGGTGGACTATGGTCGATGTCAAAAGGTACTCGGGGTCAGGGTGTTTCTGTTAGTTACGAGTAATTCGTTATATAATAGTCGGGTTGTGTTGTTTGAAAACTTTTCATTAAATTGTTAGTCCCTTTGTCCCAAAATTATTGTTCATCTTTCCTTTTCGGTTCGTCCCAAAATTATTGTCCACTGCTATATATAGTTTTTGGAATTGCTTAAGTTTACTATATTACCCTTAATTAAAATTGTTATATACAAAACTCTATGAAAACATTAAATAATTGTCAAAGTGTAAAACTGTCTTTTTTTGCAAAATTCAAAGTAGTAATAAATGCATTTTTCTTAAACTCTGTATTTTTTGTCTGGTGACAATAATTTGAGACGGAGGTAGTATATAATTTTGATTATTTTCTATAAAATATTATTAGTTTTCAATTATCTTAACTGTTAGTTATGGTAACTAATTAAAAAAACGGTTTATAAGTTAATAATTTAAAATTGTGGTTGAAACGTTTTACAGTATCGTTTTTGTTTCCACATTTAAAGAATTTGTAAAAAACTAAATAAAAAAATTACATAGGGTGGATAAATATATGCGGCTATAATTGCGCACAATCATTACTTGCATTAATGGTTTCATTGGTTATCTAAAGTGTGCAAATAAAAATAAAATCTATGCAAATGACTTTTGTTTGCTTATACTGTAGTAGTTATAGTTATGTTTATCGGTTTCCTCAAAAGAAAAAAGAAAAAAAACACACATATCTTGTACAGTATGAATTTTTTAGTTTTTAGCACATGCTATAAGTAGTCTCATATTAAATACAAAACAGTTAGAGTATTAATAATCATGGTGTGAAGGTTATAACGTTGTAATTAGGTTAGTGGGGTTGATGATAAGTGGTTTTTATAAATTTTATTGAAATTGTGCTACGTGGGTATATTCAAAAATTAACATTCAAACAACTAACATAAATAGATTATCATTGTATGCATCATTTTATTTGTTCCGTATTATTCTCAAGAATTTTTTTTCTGCTATCTAAAAAAAATTGTTTGCTATACTTTAGTTAAATCGTTAATAAAATATGTTCACCTTTTTAATTCATGCAATGGTTTTATACCAACGATGGTTAGAAGAATACTATGAAAAAGAATGGGTACAATTTAGAGAAAATTGCTATGCTTATTGTGTTCGTTCATTTAATATGACGAACGTATCAAGTGATGAATTATTTTATCAAAGATTTTATAATATACTTTAAAATGATAATGTTTTTTTCTCATACGCGCTTTATTATCTTACAACTCGAAGAGGAGTCATTAGCATGTTAAATTCAAATCGGAAACAAGTGGATGAGGTGAACATATTTAGTGTTTTTAATTTTTCTGTTATTTTGAATTTTTATTTTCATAAATAATTGGAGGTCTAAAGATGTGTGTAAATATACGTGATAGAATTATGTTGGTTGCAGCTGACGGTTCACTATTTCACAAATGTTTATAGTTTGGTTTAATGGTTTACTTTTTAATTATATTAAATTGCTTATGAATGTCACCATTTATAACTTTTATTAATCGTATTTATTGTGGAATGTAAGAATGTGTTGTCACAATTTCAATTTTTAAATGGGTGTTTTTAGAGTTAAATGGGCAGAAGTTATGAAGAATGACTATTATTTTAGTTATCAGGTGAGTTCATACAACAAATTTCGACAACGATTGATTAATATGCTACATTGTAAATGGGATGAGGTCGTTGTCATTGAAGATGATGAGGTATGTTTACATATAAATATTTATATATATTGATTGACTTCATATACATATAATTTTTTTTAATTATGTTTTTTTTTATTTTGAGCAAGATACATAGAAGTTAACTAACGAGCATTTTAGTTCATGTAATTTTAACTTATTTTCAATTCTCACAATAAATGTAGGTTGTCATTTCTGACAATGTTAAACTGCCTAACGTTAAAATAGAGTCAACTCCTAGAAGAACTTTGTCAAGGAATGGTTCAAGTTATATGGACGTCTATAGTAGTAATGGAAAACGTGCTATTGATCAACTTGATGTTGATATGTATATGTCATCAGAAAAGAAGAAGAAGATGTTTAATGAGAAAAAAATAGCGATCAACTGAAGTTGACATTAATAGCAAGAAGTATTATCTCAACCTATGTGTATCCACCGTTTTAATTGTTTTTATGTTTTTTTAATAAATTTGTCAACTGTTAGGAATTATTGTAAACAGACTTAAGTCTGGTAGTCATAGAATTAAGTCTGGTAGACATAGTTAAGTCTGCCAGTACTAAGTTAAGTCTGGCAGAACAATAGTTAGTTCTGTTCTTGTCTAGTTAAGTCTGTTCTATAGATAAGTGTTATCTTAGAGATATATTAGGAAAAGATATATGTTATCTTTTCACACGTTTTGTATAGCCTTTTAGGGTTTCCTTGGTATATAAAAGGAACCCTACGGCATAGAGTTTTATATAACAAATAGTAGCATTGAAGCTTAATAGAAATCAATAGCAAAGTTAGTATTATATTGTGTTCTTCTTAATACTTGTGTTAAGATTCCGCATTAACACTTGATATTCATAGTCAGTGTTCTCTCTCATAGGTGAATTGGAGTTATTCAGTTAGCTTGTCTTACAAATGCTTATCAGATCCAAAACGAAGGACTACAAGTGGTATCAGATTAAACCAATAGAGGGTCTCTGACGTCCAGAAGAATCCATACGAAACACAAACAAAACACTCTCTTTCAGATCTTTACAAATGTCTCAACCTGCTAATGATGAGTTCTCTCAACATCTCAGTGATGATGAAGCATCAAACCATGAAGATGCATCAGACACTGGTGCTGCACCTAAACAACAACAACAGGTGATTCCTCAAACAACTGCTATCTTAAATATCAAACTCCCAATTCTAAAGAAGGAGGAGTATGATATATGGGCTATGGAGATGGAGCATTACCTTGAGTACATTGACAATGATGTTTGGAAGGTAATTCAGAATGGAAACTCCAAGAAAAGAATTTCAACTAGAAAGGATGGTGTTATTCGAATACTTCCACCAGTAACTGCTGCAGAAATTCAAGCTGTTGAAAAGGAAAGGAAGGCTAAGAATATCTTGCTGATGGCCATTCCCAAGGAACATATGAGAAGATTTCATGGAATGGATGATGCAAAAGAAATCTGGGAAGCCATCAGAACTAGGTTTGGTGGTAATGCAAATTCAAAGAAAATATAGAAGGCTGTTTTCAAACAACAGTTTGAAGCATTTACAATATCCAGTTCAGAAGGGTTAGAAAAGGGATATGACAGATTCCAACAATTACTTTCACAGTTGGAAGCTCATGGTGCTGAAGTATCAACTAAGGATGCAAATCATAAGTTTCTCAGATCTTTGCCCCCAGCATGGTCCAATCTGGCAATGACTATGAGAACACTAACCAGATGTTGAACATTTATTCTATTGATGTTCTGTACAATACCTTAGGTTCTTGAGAAGGAAATCCAGGTGCTCAAAAACACTTTCAAGTGCTCAAAATGTTGCTTTTGTTTCACAAAGCAAAAGCAGCACTAATAAGGTTAAGTCTAGTTTTATTGGTGCATACAGTACTTGCACTCCTTCTACTTCTTCAACCAATATTCCAGAAAAAGAAGCTCTTGTTGGTTTTGCTGATGAAGTTATTTATTCCCTCTTTGCCAAATAATCAGAGGACTAGGACTTGCTTCATGAAGACCTGGAACAGATTGATGACTTGGAAATTGAAGAGATGGACATAAACTGGCAGATAGCAATGATTGCTATTCGAATGAAGAAGTTCTATGAGAAAACAATAAGGAGAGTTCGTGTTGATGGAAAAGCACCTGTTGGTTTTGACAAACATTGAAGAGATGGACATAAACTGGCAGATAGCAATGATTGCTATTCGAATGAAGAAGTTCTATGAGAAAACAGGAAGGAGAGTTCGTGTTGATGGAAAAGCACCTGTTGGTTTTGACAAAAAGAAGCTTGAATGCTTCAATTGTCACAACACTGGTCACTTTGCTATGGAATGTACAACAAAGGGGACACATGATGGAAAAAAGAAGAGAGACTCTTTTTATCAACACCAAGAAGCTGGAAAGCAAGAGAAGAATCAGATGGGCTTGCTGATAATGGATGATGGTATTATTAATTGGGGAGAACATACTGAAGATGAAGAGACAAATCATGCACTCATGGCTATCAGCTCCAGTAGTGAGGTATCTTTGTGTTCTAAAACTTGCATTGATTCATACAATACCCTTAAAACACTGTGTGATGAACAAATGAATTAGTTAGGTGATCAAGAAGCACAAATACTTGCCTATAGTCAAGCTGTTAAGAAACTAGAAGCTCAACTTGTTACTTTTCAAAAGCAGCAACTTTCTCTAAATGAAAAGCTTACATTTTAGGCAAATGAAATATATGAAAAAGATAAAAAGCTTAAAAAATATAGGAGAATTGGAATGAAAGTTGTAAAAGAAAAGGAACAATTGCAAAAAACATTAGATTCATGGAAAGATTCTTCCAAGAATCTTTGGAGATTAATTAATTCTGGCATGAGTTCAAGTAGTAAAATTGGCTTAGGGTATGAAATAAAATCAAACAATGAGGTTCTAAGTTATGAGGAAGAAATGAATTTTTCTGTTTTTAATTGTACAGAAGAGGACTCAGTTGGGAAACCTTTGTACAGTAGATTTATAAAAACTAATGATTTTAAAGGTGTTCCACATCCCTTAAGTGGAGATTATACTCCTAAACCACAAGAAGAAATTGATGAGTCTTTGTATGTTTATGGTAAAATGGGGACCCTAAGATCCTGAAGGTGTATCAGATGATAGATCCAGTGAATATTCTACCTGTCAATCTAATGACAGTGCATGATCTATTGGAACTTCCTCTAAACATTCTGTTGATCTTGAATCTGAGATTTCAAGAGTACCTCAAGAAATGTATGTGTCTAAACCTATTACAACAAATGAAAAAGGTGTGTCTGCCCCAAAATCAAAAGAGGTTGAACCTAGTTGTGTCACACACATAAAAACTCCTAGGCAACCAATCAAAAATCACGAAACACCTAAAGTTAACAGGAAGAATTGGAATGCTATGATGGAAAAAGAACTAGGGAAAGGTTACTCTTTCACAAAGAAGAAATGTTTTGTTTATTGTAGTCTAAGCCATTTGATTAAAGATTGTGACTACTATGAAAAGAAAATGGCTAGAGAGGCTACACCTAAGAAACAAAGGGTTTTTAATATTGGCAATGAGGTGACAAAACCAGTATGGAATAATGCTGACAGGATTAATCATGCTAATCTTTTTGTTCCTAGATCAGTAATACTTATTTCTGGTAGGCAAAATGTTAATTCTGTTAGGCCTAATGTTAATACTGTTCGGACAAATATTAATTCTGTTAGGCAAAATGTTAATTCTATTTGGTTAAATGTTAATACTGATAGTTTTAATGTTAATTCTGCTCGACCTAAATAGCCAGTACCTACCAGTACCTCACCCAACTTTTGTTCTGAAAGACCACAGGTGAATAAGTTTAATTAAAGAAGTAACTTTTCTAAATCACATTCATCTGTAAGAAGACCCTTTGCAAAAACTATAGCACAAATGTCTCATTCTCATGCTGTAAAGGGAAATTGGGGATTTGTTGTTAAGACCTCAGCAGGTTATAATTGGAGACCCACTAGACCAAACTCCAATTGTAATGGTGGACCAACTTTTATTAAAACTGTGATTACAAAAGGTCCATAAGGCAGAGCGAAGCCTGTATAGGCCTGGGTTCCTAAGAGAAACTAATTTCTCTTTTTCATGTGCAGGATCATCCACTCAAGAACATGGTAGATAGAGGTATATTTGATAGTGGATGCTCAGGGCACATGACAGGTAACAAGGATCAACTGGAGGATTTTGAATAATTCAATGGGGGATCTGTTACCTTTGGAGGTAGCAAAGGCTACATAACTGGTAAAGGAAGAATAAGAGTTGGTAATTTAAATTTTGATAGTGTGTCTCTTGTAAAAGAACTAGGGCATTTTAACCTTTTCTCAATATCACAAATATGTGATAAGCAGCACAAGGTTCTTTTTACTGAAACTGAATGTCTTGTTGTGTCTTCTGACTTTAAGATGCCTGATGAAAATCAGATACTTCTAAAGGTCCCTAGACATCACAATATGTACAGTTTTGATATGAAGACACCTACACCTGCAAAAAGTTTTGCCTGTTTGATTGCTAAAGCCACATCTGATGAATCTAAAATGTGGCACAGGAGGTTAGGTCATATCAATTTTAAAAACCTAAACAAACTTGTGAAGGGAAACCTTGTAAGAGGTCTACCTTCCAAGGTTTTCAGAAATGACCATACATGTGTTGCTTGCCATAAAGGAAAGCAACACAGGGCCTCCTGCAAGGCTAAATTAGAAAGATTAATCACTAAGCCATTACACACCTTGCATATAGATCTTTTTGTACCTACTTCTATAAAAATCATTAATCATGCAAGTTATTGCCTTGTAATTATTAATGATTGTACCAAATTTAGTTGGGTATTCTTTTTGGCCTCTAAGGATGAAACTAGTGGCATTCTTTAGAACTTTATTAGACAAATTGAAAACCAACTTAATCACAGGGTTAAAATCATTAGATCAGATAATGGCACCGAATTTAAGAATAGGGATATGCTTGAATTCTGTGGGGACAAGGGAATAAAACAAGAGTATAGCAATGCCAGAACTCCACAGCAGAATGGAGTTGCTGAAAGAATAAACAGAATCCTAATTGAGGCTGCTAGAACTATGCTAGCATATTCACTTTTACCAACTACTTTTTAGGCAGAAGCATTTAGTACAGCTTGCTATATCTTTAATAGGGTAAGAGTGACTAAACCTCAAAACAAAACTCCTTATGAGCTTTTGTTTGGCCACAAACCAATTATTAGCTACATAAGACCTTTTGGGTGTCATGTTATAATTTTAGATACTCTTAGTGTGATTGGCAAGTTTGATGGAAAATCTGATAAGGGTTTCTTAGTTGGTTACTCACTAAATAGCAAAGCCTACAGGGTTTACAATTTAGTAACCAAAAGAGTAGAAGTAAATCTGCATGTCAATTTTCTTGAAGATAAACCTAATGTCAAAGGAGTAGGGTATAGATGGATGTTTGATATTGACTATCTTACTGATTCTAGGAATTATATTCCCTGTATCTTTGGAGAATCAAGCTAACCCACATGCAGGTACTTTAGAAGTAACTAACAGTGCAGGAACTTCACAAACTTTAAATGCTAATGCTTTTGAGGAAAAAGAAGAGGATGCAGAGCTTATTGTTGTGCCTTCAGCTGTAAAGGACACTGTAGAAAAAGTTGAGACAAGGAAGTCATCAACACATTCAAAGAAAGAGGAGATTTTGACAGAACCTCAACAAGAGAAGGAGGCTTCTTCTACTGGCACTTCAGAAGATAATCCTAAGATTCTAGCTTTTAGAAGAAAGTTGGAAGCAATCACTTAAAAACATTTAGTGACAGTACCTAAAAACAACTCTACGAGCACTCTTTCAGTTAATTCAGGTAGTGAACCAGTTAATACTGGTAAGCTTGATCCTGATGATACACCTATGCCAGAGCTCGAAATTTTTAACAAGCCTGAGACAAGAATTTTTGATGAGGCTTCTTATGATAAAGAGGGTGTGGTAACTGACTTTAACAGCTTACCAACAGAAATCCTACTCTTAGGATTCACAATATTCACCCAAAAAGTCAAATACTTGGTGATCCTAAGTCAATTGTGCAAACTAGAAGCAAAGTGCAAAAAAAATCAAGAGCTCATGCACTTATCAGCTATATTCAAAAACAGCAAAGAAACAATTACAAAGATCAACAACATTGTTTGTTTGCCTGTTTTCTATCTCAGGAGGAACCTAAAAATATTTCTGAAGCTCTACAAGATGACAGTTGGGTTCAAGCCATGCAAGAGGAGTTGTTACAGTTTAAGCTATAACAGGTATGGGTTCTTGTAGATCTACCTCACGGAATGAAGGTAATTGGTACAAAATGGGTCTACAAAAATAAAAGAGATGAAAGAGGAGTAGTTGTCAGAAATAAGGCAAGATTGGTGGCCCAAGGGTACACGCAGGAAGAAGGTATTGACTATGAAGAGGTTTTTGCTCCTGTGGAAAGAATGGAAGCTATCAGGTTATTTTTAGCCTTTGCCTCATTTATGGGATTCATAGTATACCAAATGGATGTAAAAAGTGCCTTTCTGTATGGCACTATAGATGAAGAGGTTTATGTCTCACAACCTCCTGGCTTTGTTGATCCTGATCACCCTAAGAAGGTTACCGTTAGTGCTGGTTGCGGGAAAATTGATTTTTGCTGTTTAAACATTGTTTAAATGTTACCGTTACAGATTTTTACGGCGCTATTATCGTTAACAAAGAAGCTATATATAGATAAAGTTTGATTTCTCTTTCATACTTATCTTTTATTTACTATCTCCCTCTTATCAAAGTAAAAATCTTCTTTATCTTTACAAAGGATATATTCAATTTTCTTTTTACCAGCATCTAGAACCTCACTAGTACCTAAACCCAGTAATTTTTTATCCACATCACTACCTTTTATTGCAACTTTCAAATCATGGCTCAATTAAAATACTGCGACAAACATAATCAAGTGGGATTTTTACGCAAACCTGACGAAAGTGCAGGGTTTGCAGAGATTGTAGATTTTCTAAGAAGTTCCAACCTCAGGTATGCTTTAACTAATAATCCTACTATCCATGATTCCCTAGTCAAACAGTTTTGGCAGACTGCTACTGCCAAAACTCTTGCTGATGGGACTCTCGAGTTAACAGCAACTATTGATACTATTGAGTATACAATCACTGAGGCATCTATTAGAAGTAAGCTTCAATTAGCAGATGCTTCAGGGGTTACCATGTTGCCAAACAATGAGATTTTTGAGGGGATGGGGCATATGGGGTATCCTACTGATGGATCTTTTACCTTTTGGAAAAGCTTTTTCACACCCCAAGGGAGATTCTTAGTCCACCATATTTTACATTGTATGAGCTCTAAAAGTGGTGGATGGGATCAGTTTGGTAGCAATATTGCTACTGCCTTGATTTGTCTTTCCACTAGCAGAGTTTATAATTTTTCAAAACTAATTTTTGATGGCATGGTGGTAAACTTAAAAAGCAAAACAAAGTTTTTGATGTATCCTCGTTTTCTACAAATGATTTTGGATATACAAACTGAAAACAAACACCCGGCTGTGACCTTGACCAAAAAGATTTTTGGAAACATGGAAGGGGTTTTAGGGGGGTACCAAGACCTTTATTGCCTGCTATGTTGTCTATTGTTGATCCAAGTGCAGGACAAGAAGCTCCATCTGTCACTCAACCTCAACCATCATCTAGTGTGGTACCACCTACAACACAACCTATACCATCTGAAGCCACAACTATTCCACCTTTATCTCAACCTGCACCACCTACACCTATTGCTGAAACTACCAATGCATCCCCCTCACCTACACCTTCACTTGCACATGAACCAATGGAGCATACCTTTAAACAACCATCAACTGACCAACAACCACCTACACCTAGCCAAGAAGCTACTACTTCCCAGTTAATGGCACAGATTGCTGACTTGGAGAAGAAGCTCAAGGAAACCAAACAGACCTTTGGGACGGCTATCCTTACTTTGGTGGAACGAGTAAAGTCTTTGGAAGTTGCTTTGAAGAGAAAAACCAAGAGGGTTCGTTTGTCTGATTTAAAGGAGGAAGAAACAGAGGCTCAGGGGAGGAAGACTCATGATTTAGATCCTCTAGTTTCTTTGGTACAAGAGCTTGTTACT
>BQNB010154298.1:0-15537 GCA_026074375.1 Tanacetum coccineum | reverse complement strand
TTCAAGTTGCTGCCTTATCCTGAAATTACTAAGATACCCTTATATGATGACATTACTTTAGAATGGTGATTGAAGATTCTGATGAGGAAGATAACTGTGGTTCAGCTGAGTGTGGAACCAGGAAGAAAGATTACAGGCACTCAAATAAGAAAACAAAGCTACGGTGCGAATGCAATCAACACTTATATCCTAACATGTTTTTGGTTGTATATCTTGCTTTTAGATACACACCTGATGTGGAGTAGAAGACTCATATTTGAAAAGTTAGAAGCAGATACTCAGGCATAATGTATGCTCTGTCCATGATTTTAGGAAGCATAATTTAGGAAAATAAGAATATCCGGGGTCTCGATTGTTTTAAGGGTCCCGTGTTTTTTTTGGATTCAAACATTACAAAACACATGTTTCATTATCATTGCCCATCTATGCATTGTTGGGTTGACTTCTGTTATCTATTTGGTCAATTTTGGCATAATTTATATTTTGGCAAGTGTGTTATATGATGATATTTGTTATGTTACATCTCAGAATAGCAACACGAAGACGCAGGTAATCATTTCTTCCTTAAAATACTTACATTGCCTTATATACTAACATGTGTTTGGTTGTTTTTGATGTCTGATGCTTTTAGGTATATATTTGATGTGAAATAAGAGGCCTGTGTTTTGGAAGTTGGCCGTGCAGGATGCGGATGATCGGCTCATGTTTTCTAGAAGTATAATTTAGGAAAACGACAATTTCCAGGGTTCGTATTTTTGTAGTACCTCGTGTTTTTTGGATTTAAACAGTTCAAAACACGTGTTTCATTGTCTCCATCTGTTAATGAAATCTCACATTGATTTCCATTATATATTTGTTTTGTTTCAACGTAAAAACCACTCGACTATAATTTAGGATGCTTAATTTCTTAAACAATAAGTTCTTAATGCAGGCATTACATTGCCAACTTAGACAAATCTATGATAACAAAGACTCCACAGCCTAACATAGCATGAAGCAAAGCATAACCTAAAAAAGTATGAACTATTAAAACACATATACATGTGAAAAATATGTCACAAATTGAGGCAAACAAAAAATGATAAAAGGATCTAGTTTATAGATGAAAATGGTAAATAACTAAAGTTTATAGAAAACGGATGAGGAATGACGCCTATATTTACTCCCTTATACTTATTGTCTTATTCATTTCAAAAATTGTACACTTCCTATTGCACAACAACTATGAATACTATGCAATCTTATATACATAACAAAGGATTGTACACTTCCTATTCCATAGTAACTATGAATACTATGCAATTTCATATCCATAACAAAAGTTGTACACTCATTTTCTATGCCAAAAAACAACTGTTTCCACAAACATAAAATCAAAATACCATCAATAAGAACATTAAAACCATATAATTAGAAAAAATACCTATAAATGAGATGTTCAGTTAGCAACTGAGATCCAGCTAGACCCATACAATTACATCGCTGTCAGAAAAATCACAACAGCCGCATAGACACCGAGCTCAACATAACGCACATAAAAGGTACCTACACTCTACTGCAACGCTATTCGAACACCCTCTGCATGAAAAAAAACATGCTTTATAAATGCCTAACAATATGAATCAAGTGACCAATACAGACTTTGTTAATAACCTATGAGTTTTACACATGACTCGAGTTTTACGACGCGTATGACGATCGCGAATTCGACGTCATAATTATTATTTTATAAATTTGTGTGAACGAACGTCGACATTTAAAATTTTATTTGTCGTGAATAAATATTTTTGTATCTTATCTCAAACGGAATTTAAAATTTTCATTTTTGGTCGTTTCGCGAGTCAACGTTTGACCGCGTGTTTGTTAAACGTTTTAAGCAACGTAAAATTTTTTGATGCATCTCGTTATTATTTTTAATATAGTGAATTTATTATTTTTACGAATGTCATCTTTTGTTCCTTGTCTTGAGCCGGACTCGCGTTTTCAAAGTGTACACATTTTATTAAATGTTTTAAACAAAATGGAGTGGGACGAAATAAAAATAAGTTCGAAAGTAATTAACGAGTGTTGTGGTCGGTTAATAAATCAACCAAACCAACATCCCTATGTGTTAGTTTTGCAAGACTTAAAAGATGGAGGGACCCAAAGTGTCAAAGTTGTTTTCTATATAAAGGCCCCATACTTACACTTATAAACTCTTTTTACCAAAAATCTAATTCTTTGTCCTTTCCTCCTTGTTCGACCGGCCATAGCACCACCACCACCATTTCTGGTTGATTTCCGACATGCAATTAGATCCATTTACAAAATATTAATCCTTGTGTTGAGGCATACGTTTTCATGTAATAAAATCCTACATGCATTGAGTTTTGGAGAAGTGGAGTTTTGGCTTAGATTGAGGGGTTTCGGTTTAAAAGAGGTTGTTTAAAATAGCTAGATGATCTTTTTTGGAAGCTTGGTTTTTAATAAAAAAGGTTCGATTTTGGTGTTTTGGTTGGTTTGAACGACGGCCAAGAAAAAGGAAACAAATAGAGTCCGAGTTTTTGAGGCCGATCTTGCTACAATAAGCATTGTGAGCATTTTCTTATTTTATTTGTTTCATTGTTTTCGTTATTGGTTTGATTTTAATCGTTGCATGTGATGAAATCTGAGCGATCTTGCGTCGTCTAGTTAGATTTTGTTATTGATTGATTGAGCGATTTGAATATGGTTTATAGGCCATTTTAGATGTGTCGTAAATGAATTTTTGGGTCAAAAATAGTTTTTGGCGCGTTTTATAAATGTCAAATTTGAGCAGAAAGTTTGGCTCTGATTTCGAGGTTCGAGATTTTATAAAAACTGATTTTTGATGTTGAAATATGATAGAGTTCGTTCTAATGTACGTTTCGGTAATTCGAACGTCCCGTAACTCCAAATAACGAAGGTTTTATGGCCGATCGAAATTTGGAAAAGTAGAGATGTACACAAACAGCTATTGCAATTTAATTAGATTCTGGCAGATTCGAAAATGGTCAATTTGAGCACTTTTGAATCCGTTTCAGCCTTCCGGCGAAACACGAAAGTTGCTCGGAATGATGTTTTACTTTGCCGCGAGGCTTGCAGGTTTTAAAATCGATTAATAACGGGTCAAAACCCAAGGTCAAATTCTGCATTTTTATTAAAAATGTCATAGTTCCTGCAGAAACTTGCAGGGGCATTTTGGTCATTTTCTGTAGAGTTTCGGGTCTCGACTAAAACTAAAAAGTTATCCGGAATGTCGTTTTGCATAAAATCTTTTTTGATTCCGAGTCGTGAAAATGTGATATAACGGGTCGCTTTGAGCGGGTCAGATCTAGTAATATATATGTCTAAAAAGTCAAAGTCAAATAAAGTTCAACTTTGACTTTTAAAAGTCAACAGGTTAATATAAGACTTGTCGAATGTTATAAAACTAATAAACACTACTATTATTACAAGAATAATATTTTAGATGTAACGATTGTTACGAGAAAGTAAGAGGTACGAGGCGAATGATCAAACTTGGAGTCGAATAGTAAAATAACCAGCGGGATCGACAAACTACGTCTAATTTCAATATCGTCGAAAATGGTATTATGGAAGAAAATAAATCATGCGAATTTTAGAGACCATTTGGTCGCTAACACTATCTTGAGAAGGTTTTAGAGATCGTTGTGTTACTCATGACGTCTTGAAAACAAACGAGACCATTGTGTCATTCACAATGTCTTAGATAAGTTATAAGTAACTTTATATATAAATGTAGCAATTCTCAAGTAAGTAGGTATTCGTGACCGAAACTAGTCAACATTTATGTAAATCACTTTTATATAAATAAATAGTGATACTCTGGAAAACAAGCGGGGGAGTTCGAAAAGCAATTAGAGTATGTATATATATAACCTTATATATTACTAGTATTGATGCTCGAGGGAGTAAATATAAAAAGCTAGGAGGTACGCGCGCACGGATATCGAATATAACAGTGAAAGACTCTTAATTGAAAAACGGTTATAGTCTAGGTTTTGAAAACGACCCAGTTTTCTATAACTAATGCTCTGGTACCAATCTGTAACACCTCTAAAATTCGTAACGCAGCGGAATACAACATGGGGTGCTACTTTATAGTCTATACCAATCTGTCACACTCGGACCAAGCGCGACTTCATAGCCTCAAAGTACTGGTTATGAAAACGACCTCAAAAGAGATGTTTTAAAATACATTTCACATTTGATGTATTAAAATATCAGAGTTACAACAGGTCCCAAATGGTTTACAAAAATATTACAAGTGTTTAGACAAAAGATAAAGCTTAGATAAAGTTTTTATCGAATGTGGAAAAATAGACAGAGTCTTAAAATTTGATATCCGCTCAACACTCCCATCCAAGTAAGCATAAGCATATTCACCTAAGATAAAACATGCTAAAAAGTCAGCAAATATGTTGAGTGAATCCATAGAGTTTATAAACAATGAGTAAAAAAGTATAACACAAGCATAGTTCATCAAAAGACATTGCAATGCATACAATGTATAAAATTTAGTTTTATTGAATCGAGCTCATGACACCGAACCATAACACCACATATCTTGTATGTATATAAATTGCCCCAGCACTAGGTATTATTGCCTCATACCTAAAAAAAGTCTCAATACAAAACGTCCTTTTGACAGGGTGGTTCAACAATTGATTCATACTCCGGATGGGTTTGTCAAACCTAATAGATCTATTAACTGTACTAGCGTTTACCTCTCGGGTAATAAACAGTTCATGAAATTAGAGACTTTGGCAATAGCTACCTAATGTCAATAAAACACGTTTTCGGATCCAACATACAATTTAAATCACTTGTGTTCAATTTTCGCAAAACTAGCATGTATCTCCCTCGCGGTTTTTAAAAAAATAATTAAATAAGTAAAAGCGAGGCTGTGAACTCACCTTAAGAAAGGATGCGAAAAGAATGATCAACAATGAAGTAACAAAGTCGAGAGATCCTAACCGCGACCTAAATTAGCAACGCGCTTTAGGAGAAAGAAATATGAAATGAAACGACGCATAAGTCGTTTATAAAAATTAATAGAGAGTAATAGAATCCATATGTGTTTTTGTCTTAGATTAATTAGCAAAATCGTGTCCTTGAAGATATATGATTTTAGATTAAGTTACGACTCATAAACGAAAAGTTATTATTTTTAGAAAGTTTTGAAATCCCAAACGTAAATGTTGTCTAAAAATATCCCTTAATCCCAATTCACGTCTAAAATCCCTTAGTGATCTTAACGTCTAGTTTTCCTTTCAATTGATGGATATTGATGTGTATTATACCCTTACAGACATCCTACCATGCTTCCTACACTTTATCTAAACTCTAAATACCTTTTTTCTTCATTATTCACATTCCCAGGTTATGGAAGAATTTTATTATCACTTAACAATTTTTTATAAGATATCAAATGATCCCAACTGACCTTCATATTTCATTTCCAACAACCTCATGATGTTATAGACCTAGTGTATTTTTTTCCGAAAAAGGTTTAACAAGTCTAACCTATTTTTAAAAATTCGACAACCCAACGTGTCCAGAAAATGACATGCTGCAACCACCTAAAAGTTTCACTTGATCAGACCCACTTAGACCTTTCAATAAAATCTAGAAAAATTCTGAAAAATCCTAGACATCATAAACTTACTACAATAGCAACCCCATCAATTTTTTTTGGAACGGCAATTTGTGGCTACATGGCCCCTAGCCCAGAAGGCGTAGCGAGCCCACACAACCAGGTTGGGTCCAGCCCAGAAGGCAATGGCATCCTTCCCTTTACGCACGCGGGAGGAAACCCCTATCGCCCTTGACAAGACTCGAACATGAGACCTTGCCTAGGAGGGTAAAACCTCCATACCATTGGACCAAATGCTCGTTGCATCCCCATCAATTAAAAAGAAGTTTTGACATGGTTCTTGACCTCACAAACACAACACAGAATCTGTCCCAAAAACTCTGATTCAACAACGAATCTTGTAAAATTATTTTGAATGACCTCTGCTCACTTTTATTTCACAAAACCACTTGGGTTAGAAAGTAGAATCTCTTTAGATAGTTTTAGGCTTAAGAAAATCAATAAAACCTATCCGAATGATAGAGTTATGACTCTTACAAGATGACTCAATAAATCTGTCAATTCTCCAATTTTGAATTTACAATAATTAAACCCAATCCTCTTCAACCACATGAACCAACAACAAATCCACTATCAACAACATCCTAATCTCATCTCCATCAACTTATTGACTCACTAATCAACACATCTTTAAGTATTATATAAAACCCACTTGATTTGTTTATAAAAGTGTAACATAAACACATAGATTCCATAACATGCAAAGTAGATCTAATATGATCACATAAAAATAACATCAAAAAGAGTTTTAGGATGCTCACAAGAACAAGTGTAAGCAAAATCAAAGATCAAACACGAATCCATCCCCCTTCTTGATCCTAGCCGAAACCAAAAACAATAAACCTTAACTTTTTTATTACCCAAATCTTTATAAAAACACATGCACTCAACCTCTTTTAGCTTGATCTTTACTAAAACCCCAAGAATTTAATGAAATCTAGATCTTCAAGAAAATCATTTGCATGTTTGATTTTTGGGTCCTAAAAGGTTGTGGGATGATGAAGTGATTGATGGTGTAGAAAAGTTTGGATGGTGGTGTGGTGGTGGTGCTCGATGAGCCTAGGAGAAAAATCTCTTGCTAGTGTTTTAGTGTGTGTGTTTTTATGTTTGGAATGAATAAAAATTGGTTTATATACCCACCAACAAGTCCATGGGCTTTTATAAAAACAAATGGATTGGGTGTTTGTTGGGCTTATGGGGTGGGCGGCTACATGGGCTTGGTCCATGGGCTTATATATGTATATATATATATATATGTATATATATATATATATATATGTATATATATATATATATATGTATATGTATATGTATATATATATATATGTATATGTATATATATATATATATATATATATATATATATATATGTATTTTTGTGAGAAGGAAAGAAGGGATCCTAGCCTTCTATTCATCCCCTCCTTTTTTCAATCTAAAGGCTTAGATTAAATCACAAATTACACTAAATTTGCTAACAAGGGTATTTTTGTAATCTAAACTCGTATATAAACAAAAAAACACAGATACTACACACCTAAGGTGAAAAAGAAATACTATCCTCTCCATAACAACTGTCGTCACAAACCACCCTTAAATAGACAGCACAACCATCACTACACCGCCGGATACCACCGTCCAAACCACCACTACACCAAGCAACTATAACACAAACCACCATTGGAGGACCAATCGTCGTCGTCGCCATAGCTCCACCTTTATGTCACTAAATTGGAGGTTGTTAGGTTAAATTAGCTCTTCAAAAGGTTAGATTCTTACACTTTCATCATTTTTAATCCGTGTTCAGTTTGACGATTGCTTGTAATATTTGTTTATTTAATACTTTAATCGTTATCATTTATAATGCATATCAACTGTTTGATGAAATGCCTGAACCAATATTACGCAAGCTGTGAACTTTATTTGCTCATTCATTGTTTTAGTAGTCTTGATATTACTTACGGTTATCCTTTCTTAATTATAGATTTAGTTTTCACTCAACAATGGTATCGGTGAACGACTTTGATTAGCAAATTTACAACTACGAGTATTATAAGATGTGTGAACAACCTCGTCACATGTGAAAATATACGTCTTGTGGCTTTTTCAGATGTGTGAACAACTTCCTCACATGTGAAAATATATGTCTCGTAGCTTTTTAAGATGTGTGAAAAACATCTTCACATGTGAAAATATACGTCTTGTAGCTTTTTAAGATGTGTGAACAACTTCATCACATGTGAAAATATATTCTGATAGCTTTTTAAAATGTGTGAAAAACATCTTCACATGTGAAAATATACGTCTTGTAGCTTTTAAGATGTGTGAAAAACATCTTCACATGTGAAAATATACGTCTTTTGGCTTTTTAAGATGTGTGAAAAACTTCGTCACATGTGAAAATATGCGTCATGTAGCTACTACTAGTTGAAAATATGGATTTGAGGTTTCTTGCTAGATCTAAGCAGATAGTAAAATTTGACTAGTTTCTTTGCATCATCTATATGTATCACAATGCCTGTTTAATGCCGGTATGATAAAACGACATGTAAAACTTATCATCATATCTTACTCAGTATTGAATACTAAATAAGCTAATACAAGTTATTGATTAGATGCAACCTGTCAATTCTTGCATCTGGGTTTGTTAGGATAGCCAAAAAGAGACGCAGGGGAAATCAGATTTAGGATCATGTCTCTTTTGCAGTGCTGATGGTTTTGATACCATCAGCTGAGTATCGACACTACTGCCCCTCATTAAATCACCAAGACATAATGTCTTAGCCTCCTTTTGCAAATACTTCGCAACTTAAGTTACACCACCATATAATTTGCATTGATTAGATATGTTTTATGTATGTTTGCTGAACTTAGGCATCCTGCAGTATCATTGATTCACATTATTTGACTACTTATTTCATTCTTACAATTGCGTGTACCACATTGTCTACTCATCCTGAATATGACATGGACCGGCTTGATAATGAAAATAATAAGATAGATTAGTCTATATTATCATGCAGATCATATCAGAAGGTTAACTTTCATAATGAGTAATTAACGATCAATAGCTTGTATTCTTTTCCTGTACAAATAATGTTTTTTGGAAATCGTTTTGAAGGGTAGTCGTTTAAACGTGAGATGGGGACAAATAATGTTTTTTAGCTGCAATGTACGTTTATAGATGGAACTGAATTTTGCAAATTTTGGGTATGGAGAAGTATTGTCTCTTTCTGGACATTCATAATTTTAGTGATATCGACATCTTTTGGACCCTTTTCCGACAACTAACTCAATTAATGTAGATACCTGATTAGACTTAGAGACTACCGTATTATTTAAAGAGTCAAATCAATACTTTCAGTCAAGCGTGGTCTGCACAAAATTAGGTTAATTTGAATAATTATCATGAGTTCTAATGTGATAATGTCTCCTAAGTTTAATCATTCTCAGAACCGTAAGGTAGGTGTTTGTTTTTTGACCATTATATAAGAAGGCCGATTGGGACATAGTTCTGGCAACCGACAGACTACAACAAGCTCATATCTTTATTATTGAGAATTATTGCACTGTGATTGGTCCTACATACTTATGACAAAAGCTGAACATTATTACTTGGTGATATTGTGTGAAATAACATAATGGGAAGGATAGTGACATCAAATTGTTTTGTAATTTTCATTTTACCATATTGACTTACGAGGTGAATTTTGTACAGGAGCGTGAGAAACAGCACAGAAAGGAGGAAGTTGGGGTACTTTTCATGTGGTACGGGTAATCCTATTGATGACTGCTGGAGGTGTGACCCAAACTGGCGACGCAACCGCAAGCGCCTTGCTGACTGTGGGATTGGTTTTGGTCGAAATGCCGTTGGAGGCCGTGATGGACGCTTTTATGTAGTGACTAACTCCAGAGATGATGACCCTGTTAACCCATGACCTGGGACACTACGCCATGCTGTCATCCAAGATGCTCCACTCTGGATTGTCTTCAAACGTGACATGGTTATCCAATTGAAACAAGAACTTATCATGAACAGTTTCAAGACAATTGATGCTCGTGGGGTCAATGTCCACATTGCTAATGGAGCTTGTCTTACAATCCAGTTTGTTACTAACATTATCATCCATGGTTTACACATCCACGATTGTAAACCTACCGGAAACGCCTGGTGAGAAGCTCCCCTTCCCATTATGGTTGGCGGACAATGGCTGATGGTGACGCAATTTCCATCTTTGGGTCAAGCCATATATGGGTCGATCACAATTCTCTATCTAACTGTGCTGATGGACTCGTGGATGATCACCATTTCAAACAATTACTTCACTCATCACAACGAGGTGATATTGTTGGGCCACAGTGACTCGTACACAAGAGACAAGCAAATGCAAGTGACCATTGCCTACAATCATTTTAGAGAAGGTCTTATTCAAAGAATGCCAAGGTACTAAATATCGAATTAAGTTCACAAGAACACGTAAGCAAAAGTTAATTAGTTGTATAACTTGTGTTCTATAAATGAATTACAGATGCAGACATGGGTATTTCCATGTGGTGAACGACTACACCCATTGGGAGATGTATGCTATTGGCGGAAGTGCAGACCCGACCATTAACAGTCAAGGAAACAGATTCACTGCGCCTAATAATCCATTTGCTAAGGAGGTACTGATAGTTAATACAAACCTGTTCTATTTTTAGCGCTTATGGAATTATTATAATGATGATGATGAATTATAATTTGAAACTGTGTATTATTTCAGGTTACTAAGAGAGTCGACACAGATAGAAGCAATTGGCACGGGTGGAACTGCAGATCAGAGGGTGACCTACTTCTTAATGGGGCTTATTTCATCCCATCTGGAGCTGGATCCGCTGGCAGCTATGCTCGGGCCTCAAGTTTGGGTGCAAAATCGTCTTCTTTGGTTGGTACCATAACTGCTAATGCTGGAGTAATTATGTAACATTCCGTATTTTCAGGTCATTTACGACGTCATATATTTTACTAATTATTTTTTTTCGTACGCGTTTACTTTTATATAGATCCCATATTATCTCACCGACAACTGAACATTTTACACGATTGTTTCCCCTTCTTTGTTATGCAACCTCTACCATGCTTCCAGTTGTTTCAAGGAGTATGGCACGAAGTGTTGTCACACATTGTTTTCCCTTTTTTATTATGCAACCTCGACCTTGCTTCAATTGGTGTTTTAAAGGAGTACAGTAAACGAGGCATAGATGTGGGTATCTGTAGTCTTATATTGAGAGTTGAAACCTTTTTTCTGTAGGGGTCGTGGTCGTCATCGGCATGGTGCTACAGCCACCACTTATGGATACAAAATTAACTTAATTATGTGGTGTAGAAGGTATGTGATTCTTCATTCTTTAGCTTTTTTGTGAGGTTGTTTATTCTGAATGCTGAATTTGGAACCTTTTTCTTGTAGCTCTGTATATCAAGAGTTGAAAGAACATAAAAATGATTTACCTAGAGTTCTATAGAGAGTGCAAAAGGATAATTCACAAAAAAGAAGGTAAAACTCATCGTAATTATAAGAGGGCGAGTATGGTTTGATTCCAGAGAGTTGGAAAAAACTGGTCGTATTTTTCTTTGAAGTAAGTAAACAATATATGTTCTATAGGAATTTGCGAAGGCTACAATTCATCAACATCTGTGGATATCATTCAGTCATACACTATCTACATTTATATTTATTTAATAAACTTAGATAATAAAACTGATAGATAATTTAATCAATTAGGAAAATTGGCAGTGAAATATAGTGAAGTTGTGTCGATTATTAGATGAATATAGTCACGTGTTGGTTGTGGGTTGCTGAAAAATGTATAACCCATAACCCATTAAACTATCTCACTATTTTTTAACCCACTATTATCAATGCTTTTTTGAGTTTTGAACCATAAGCAAATGGATATAACCCAAGATGACCTGTTAGCAAACCGATACAACCCAGAATGACCCATTTTCACAGTTATAGTTTGAAACCGAACATTTATTTTACTTGTACCTTGCAGCCCCCTATAAAAATCTGTTACTAAATGCATTCAACAACAGAACTATAATAATGTACATTTACAATAACTTTCTCAAGTTTCTGTAAATTATGAATGCAGACTCGAGCACTACTCGAAGGACAGTTTCTCTCCACTGAGAGGTCATGTTGAACGATTTGGGATGCCATCTCCTCCAAAATGGATAATCGCAACTGGCTGGGTGGGCATGCTGAGACAACCTTGTCGTAAATTGAGAACTATCTATTCCAAATATTGTGGCAGTACTGTTACACCCAGAGGTTGGGCAGAAGACGAGGTAATTTCCCATGTGAACCAAAGTCAAAAGACGGAAATACCCTTGAGGAATGTTGAATGATTTACTGCGTACGATCGTTAACGCGTGCCTACTAAAAGATGGCCTCGGCATTATGATTTAGTCTGATCATTGAGCAGACATGATAAAACTGCGGTGTATTCATGTCTACACACCCAAATGTACTTATCTGAATGTGTACACAAGCTCATAAATAATTTTGATCTGATGAATAGAAATATAAAATCCTTTGCAACTCCTAAACGGGAACAAATTAACAGACAAAAGGGCCTTAATCCCTTCCTCACATCAAAAGCTTACATCAACTATTCTTTATCATTCACAACTCATAAACAATAACTAATTAACAGCCATAAATAGCTTAAACAATTTCTCACCTCAAAAGCTTAAAGCTACTAATCTTTATAGTAAAAACAAACCTTTCAATCACATGTTCTATTAACAAACATCCATTCACAAACATAAAAATTTAAAATTTGAAAAACCAAAACATAGAATAAGATCATAGCATTCATATTTCATTAAAAACCCCATTGACATAGTTCATAGAAGCTTCAACAACAACCAGTCCAAAACATAAGCTAGAAATAAAAAAACATTAACATTAGTAGACCATTATCATTAGACCAAAAAACTACCCAGCCTTAGTGCCTAATCTGAGTTGATTGTTGCATCTATGATGTCCAAATGACCTTTAAAGGTTCTGATCTCCCCCTTGATGTCTTTAATCCTCTGATTCAAACCCATAATCTTCCAACCCATCATCCTTTTGTAATCCCTAAAGCAACCTAAACTGTCAGCATACTTGAACGGATCATTCATAGCTTCCATTTCAACAATCATTTATTCACCTGACCTAAAGCAATCTTTGCAACATCCACTTCATCACGGATGACCTTAATCAAATGCCTGGACTCAGAAATTTCTTGCAAGATAAAAGCTTTCATGTATTTAACGGTTTTAGTTTCACCACTACACTCAGAAATTTCATCTATAGCAGGCCTTGCCACAACATTCGAAGATCCAGAAGCAGCCATTGAATCAATTAACTAAAAAATGTGGGTGAGAAGTTATGTGTGAGAAGATGTGATGAATGATCAAGATGATACCAAGTGGTGGTATATATAGACGAATTATGTGGCTGTGGTAGAGAGGATTAATGTGAACCATCATGACACTGGAAACTTAGCCGGCGAAACTGTAAGGCAATGAATAGACCGTCAAATCCAATTAAGAGGGATAACCAAAAGAAGAACTCTAAACCCTTACACTCGTGAAAAAACACAAAATAAATCCCCTTGGTTTCTAAATTACACAAACTAGAAACTCCAAGTTTCTAAATTAGACAAATCAACCCCATTATCTTTAAATTTTAACCATAGTACAACTCTCAACTCAACCAAGCATTTCATTAACAAACCACAAACATAAGACCCGACTTTATGCTAACAGTCATTAAAATAAATAGCCATCGTGAAATCTAAACCAAAAACTCGCCCGTAAACTTCAAAAATATAAACTTACAATAGTCCGGTGAAAACAGTAGCCCTAAACTTACAAACCTCATACACAATCACAAGTTTTAGCCACACAACGCACAATAAAAAGGGCCGACATGCATTATTCATAATAACATTATACCTAAAATGGTGACAGAACAATGTTTACACTATAAAATAAGGCTATATAGATTAACATTAAAAAAAGTGCACGACCAAACTTAATGATCAACATATCAACAGACCATTGCGCAACAATCAATTACACACAACACTACGCAATCAAGAAGTAGAGTCATCCCGTGTGCATCGCACGGGTCTGAAGACCTCGTTCTTATAAAACTTAAATAATCGTCTAATAAACATCAATATATCATATTTTTGCACTTCTAGTATAAGCAATATAGTAAGAGCAATGCTTTAATCCTTGCTTATAATTTGCACGCGTGAATATATTTTTGCGAAACTTAAATAATCGTCTATTAAATATCAGGATCTTATAAATTTGCGAAACTAACCGTCTTTCCATTTTCAAAAATATTTGTAGCTTTCATCTTAGTTAAAGAACGCAAGTATCCAACTAAGGACGGTCGCTCTAAAAGCAACTTGTCCAACGAACCAGCAAATACTGAATTTGTCTCAAACAAAGGGTAAGGTGGTGTTTGTTTTTTAAGAAATGCCTCTTAACAGCATCTTAATCTGACTCATTCAGACGCGGTCAGACATTTGGGTCATTAAGACTTTTTTTTTCATGTCATTCAGAGGGCAAACACTGTTAAGAGCGTTTGTTTTTTTCTGGCCATTAAGAGGCACAAACCTCTTACTGAACTAGATGTGGAGGGGGTGTGTTAACACCTCTTAATGTCTTTTTTTCTACTTTGCTGTTATTTTTTTTATTTTAATGTTTTTTTTATTTCTTTTTTCATTTTTATCTTTTGTATTAAAATTATTAAAATAGTATGATTGCATATACTTTGTTATATAAAAAATGTATAAGATTATATGTTTCAATTATATTTTGTTTAAATTGAAGGGTACGGTTTCAGACTCATACATATTAATTCTAACGCCACTCATTTAGTTAATCGTTTTAAAAGTTCAATCTAAACTCTAACACGTTTATGTTTGTCGAATAAACATGAGATTGCATGTTTTTTAATTACTTTTAACTTTAAATTGATTATAGTATAAAATTTGTTTTTTTTATTTAATAAAATTTATTTTTTGTGCGAATGCAATTGTTTTATATTTAAATTGTAAGTACTATTGTTTAACACATATATACATTTTTACCAAAACAAACAGTTTAATTTCATTAAGATTCAGACTTCTCAACCACTTATTCAGATTAAGATGGGAATCAGACTCAGACTTTTCTACCGAATATTCATATTCAGATGTGCGAATCAGATTTAGATTCAGAGCCCCTTAATAAACAAATAGCACCTAAGTGTGTCACAGAATCGAGCAGCTGTCACCTATATCAGGTAAAACTCATTAGTCAAGTCAAAGGTGAGACAATAAGATCTGGAGAGACGTAGAGGCAGACAAAAATATTAAATTGTCTGTATGTAAACTTGTTTATGCTGTTTTATGACAATGTAAACGGATAAGATTTTTTTCTGTCCAAGTTATCCGAAAAGAGTGAGCTTTAACTCACAAAAACAGTATAACCAAAAGTCTTTTTGCAACCTTTTCTCAACACCACATGAAGCTCCAACTACTGAGTTTTATACCTGTACAATAATTATGTAACATTTGAGATATAGCTTCTCATTTTCATCAGGTTTGGTTCATGTCAAACAAGCTACTATAGAAACTCTTGGATATTTATGTGAAGAAGTTTCTCTGGACATTGTAGAACAAGATTAGGTTAATAAATTACTTACAGCTGTTGTTCAAGGCATGAATCCAACTGACGGTAGTAATGACGTCAAGCTTGTTGCTACGTGGGAATTGTATAACGCTCTTAGTTTCACTCAAGCGATTTCTATAACGATATGGAGTGAGACTAC
>BQNB010154297.1:1139-15537 GCA_026074375.1 Tanacetum coccineum | reverse complement strand
ATTTTCACTCATTTGCCTTTTTAAAATTGAATGAGTCTATTGAAGTTCCTCATTTTTCCGTTTGTAATCTTGGACATCTAAATCTAATTTATCTTGTTGTTTTTCTAGATCTCAAATGATATCTCGATCACGAACAAATTAAGACTGGGCTTGTTGACTAAAATGTTTTTCTCGTTTATCGGCCTCAAGAAATTTGTTGAGATAATTATTATCCCCGTTTATGTTTTCCAAAACCCGAACCCTTTCCTTATACAACTCAAGCTGACTAGTCAAAGTCGTGTTTTGTTTTTGAACTTTTTGAGCAAATGTTTGTTGTTTTTCAGCTTCCTGATATGCATTTCTAGCTAATTGCTCTAACGCACATAGATCAGGAACATGTGTATCTTTTTCAACACTGCCACTATTAACATTCCCATTGGGTGAATCAAATATAATATCGCTATTAATTTGATCATCACCAATGGTACTGTTAATAATTAATAATTTTAGTATGAGTTGGATACATTTGTTCTTCATTCTCATTGTTGGATGAAGATTGTACCTCACTTATAAATGCAAAATCATAGCTTGGCCCATCATCAGAAGTATTACGAGCTGGTTGAATTCTTGGCATTAAGCATATGTTTGCACTGAGTTCTTTAATTTCTTCCATCCTTGTAGCATCAGCAAAGAGAAAATCATTCTGCTCATCAGTAAGAATGACTCCAGCTTCATCCTGTTTTGCCAGCAACATTTGTTCCATGAAGTATTTCGAGTCCCGAACTCTTGGCTTTGGACAATTCCTAGCATAATGTCCTTTTCCACTACAGTTGTAGCATTGAACAATTGAAATATTCCCTGAAGACGAGGTACGAAGAGTCCTTTGAACATTTCCAGTCTCATTTGGAGCATTCGATCCCTCAACAACGTCTATTATTTCTTCCAGCATTACCAGAGTTTCTGCTTTGAATATTCATCCTGTCTCCTTGAATAATTGCTTGGTTTTTGGTGTTGGATGAAGTGCGAAGACGATTATTTGTTGGATTAGAAAAATTTTGAGTAATGGCTAGTATAAAAATTTTGAGTAATGGCTCGAGCACGTAACAACATTGGTGTGAACATCATCCTGCTGGTACTCATCTTCATAATCAACCACAGACGTAAGATGTGTCAAACCAAAAAAAAAAAAAAAAAAAAAAAGGGGATGATGTCTTCTGAAGAGAACCTGTGGGTGCTACGAAGCCAAAAGGATCATGAATTTTCTAACTTTTGCTCATTGAGACATTAACTCAGTTTCGCGAATTGCTAAAGAAAATCAAAAAGATCCATCAAACATATCTACTTTAAACGTTAGCAAACGAACTTGGGTAACATATATCAAGCCATATCCGGTTGCAAGCTATTCCGAAACTTTGTGTTAATTGTGACAATTAGAA
This sequence comes from Tanacetum coccineum, assembly GCA_026074375.1. Lineage (NCBI taxonomy): Eukaryota > Viridiplantae > Streptophyta > Magnoliopsida > Asterales > Asteraceae > Tanacetum > Tanacetum coccineum. The sequence continues at coordinate 14,122 of BQNB010154297.1, read as the reverse complement.
AATGCATGTCATTTCTTTCCAAATCGTTCATTAACTGAGCAAAACAAATGTAAAATAGAAACAAGTGCCTTTTCCTGGTTTCAGCAACAAAACTGTCAAAATCGTTTGTAAAACAGTTTTCACTATCAACTTTTTTGTATAGTTCCCCTCATAAACGTTCACCTCTTTTCCACTTGTCCATGCCGATTACAAGCATCCACAGAATTTAAATAATGTCATTTGAATAGAAAGACGAATCCAATCATGAGCTCCATCTCAGTATCATAGTGCATATACGCATCACCTATGGTAAATCCTCAGCATTTGCAAAATTTTGGAACTGTCTAATTTTAGGATAAAGAACATTACATAAAACTGATAAGGACCTCATTAATGCGCTTTATTAAGCACTTTTGGTTTTGCCCTCTTTCAATTTATATATCGTTTTAAATCTACTTCCCACGTTTATAACTACCCCTTACAATCATGGGAGGACTAGACTCAGAACCGGCATATCCCAACAAGATTGTTGATATGTTGTGATTTGACATTTCGTATGATTACAAAGATTGGATCTTTGTAGACGGAAAATGAGTGATAATTATGAGAAGATTTCCCAAACTCTGTAGCAATTATCAAATTCGACAACACTGTTCTCGGATAAAAGTAGTCTAAAACATCGGTACACTTCACAGACAAGTAACTAAAACTCAGACAAAGAATAAGAACAAACTCGGTAACTCTTAAAACCTATTAAACTCTTGAAATGCTATGAACTAAGATCAATTATATCAAACTCAATAGAACTGAGTTTTGAAAAATTCGTTGATTAAGAATTATCAATCACCACAAACTCGATAATACCGAATTTTATAATGACTGACTAATCCAAAAACACTTATAACGTCAAATTCGATAGAACCGAATTTGAATTCCGAATTTTAGAAATTGATGAATTTGTTTTCAAAAATCCCCAATATCATAATAAAAACCAATAATGTGTGGATGTTTTGTAAAACACTTTGTAAGCTTATTTTTCTACGATAAAACTATAAATTCCATATTAAAACTTTCCGATATATTGAACTTAAAATGTGTAAAAAGCGAAAAAAAACCGCTATGCACCCAATTTTTATCAATACACCCTCCTAATATACTTATTTCAGATAGAACCGAAAAAAACTAAATATCACAAATACCCACCACTAGTATACTCACCCCCCAACCGACACCACGCCCTCGCACCCCTCACCACCCCGCATCTACCGAGAACTCAACCACATCACTATACGAGATGTCTAAAACCTACTGAAACATGCAAACTCACCATCAGAAACGTCACATCAAATCCGTATACCACACGATAACGATCAAATACTCAAAATAGTCTGCCAAAACACAAGTCTAAAGCTCACGATCTCAACGAATCACCGAACTTTCATCTTGAATTCTCGTACTTGTAAAAGACCGCACAAACAAATCACTCTAATTCTCTAATGGCGTATGATACCACATGATAGGTTCTTGTTTTTAATTTATCCTTGAATCATACATAATCAACCAAGGAAAGATGGAGAGAATAGTAAAGGTCCAAGTATTTCAAATTTCAAATGTTATTAAAATTGAGGGAAAAAAAAGTTTATTACAAGGCATCACCTTCTAATGATGATTAGAAGGGGTATTTATAGGAGAAGGAAGGAAGCTTCCCTTCCTTTATTTTTCTAATGTTTCACATCTAGTCCCTATTCTTTGGCAATATTATGCTATTACCATACTTTAAGCATAATATGACCTATAAACAAACTACTGTTAATTACTACACAAAAAACCGACACAAGACTAAAAAATAACCACAACCACATAAACACCACTTTTTCTAAACCAAACCAACAATCCTTATCAGGAGTGATAACTGATGGGTAGTCCCTTGAAAGCGCACGGACCCCATAATAGCATTCATCTAACCTTCGATCCATGGAAGCTTGGTTTCCCGCCTAAGCATAAGTCTTTCTCTAAAAGAGTAGTCTTTCAAAAGCCATGATTTGTGAAACCTCCTCCACTATTTGTCTCACTATGTTAAGGCTAATATTGCGGTAAAAAGATGATGATTAACACCATAATTTAAACATGACCTATGCAAATAAGGTATAGCAAAAGTGAGTACCACGATCATCTATTATAAGCACGAGGAGTTTTCCAATCGGGCAAAAAGAGATTTTAAGAATTTAACGACAACTCGGGCATCACTAGTGGGGAGCGCTTTCGCTTCAACCCATTTATACAAGTAGTCAACGGCCACGAGAATGTACTTGTTCCCTCAAGAAGATGGGAACGAACCCATAAAGTCGATGCTCCAAACGTTAAAAATCTCGCATACTTGAATTGCATTTTGAGGCATTTCGTCCTTTTGTGAGATTTTGCCTTGATGTTGACATGAGTCACATGACTTTACCATGTCATGGGCCATTCCGCGATAAGTTAGCCGCAATAGAAACCGGAATCAAAGACTTTCTTAGCGGTGTAGTTCGCACCATGATGTCCCCCGGTGGGTCCCTTATGGCAAGTGATAACCTTAAAATTAGCCTTTTTGTATATATAAATTATAATAAATATAATAAATATATAAGGATAATTTCAAAATTATAAATCAATTATAGTAATAATAAGAATTCCGAAAGACTCAAAGAAATTCCTTTTGACCAAAGGAATATCAAAAATCCCCCGGGTCGTTCTCCCAACGAGGTGCGAATTAAAAATCGAGAACGTTCGTGATCGCGTTTTTGAATGGTTAAAGATTTTTGGAGTTGGTTTTCTAATTTCTACAATTAAAATGCAAAAACGATGAAAGAAAACCTAAAAACGAAAGCTAGAACGGATTTAAACCTAAAAACGAGAACGGGATTGAAAACCCGTTCTTTAAAAACTCAAATTTTGCAAAATTAACCCTACGAAAGCAAAATTAATTTTCCTAAGTCCTAAATGATAAAAGAAAATTTTCAAAAAAAGAATTATATTTTTTTGACTTTTTAATAATTTTTTATGAATTAAAAACTATTTTATAAAGAAAAATTGATTAAAAATACTAAACAAAATAAGAAAAATATAAAAAAAATTACAAAAGTAGCTAAGACTATGCTGGATGCAAGAAAAATAAAAACTTTGAAAAATGGCTTATAAATAAGCCAGAAATAAGCAAAAGTTGGCTGTTAAGGAAAACAGGAAAAGAAGGGTTAAAAGGAATATGTGTGCAAACTTAGGCAGAAAAGACCCAAGGGTACGTTTGGTAGCAGAGTGTGAGTGTGAGGCTTTGTTATGAAAGGGGAGGTCCAGGGTTCAAATCCTTGGCCTCCCTTTTTGGTAAAAAGTTTTTTTTTCTTTTAAAAAAAAAAAAACTTATAAAACTAGAAAAAATAAACAACTTTAAAAAAGACAATTTTTTTGTAACTTAAAAATAAGCAGGAAAATAAGCAAACAAAATGGGAAGAAGGTATTTTTTACATTAAGTCATATTTAGCTAAACAGTTAAGGCTTTTAAGGCAAAATAAGCTAATGCAAAATGGAAATAAGCAAAAACAGAATATCTACTATACCTAATAAGCTAGTATGAACAAAATAAGCACAAGAAGTTAAGCAGAAAAGATAGAAAATTGCAAATAAGCAAATTAAAAAGGGCAAATTCACTTTTTAACTAAGGACCTAAAGTCTAAACTGCTAGGCTAATCTAAGGCAAAATAAGCTAATGTAAAACACAAATGAGCAAAGACAGATAGCTACCTAAACCTAATAAGCTAGTATCAACTAAAATAAGCAAGGAAGAATAAGTAGATAAGCACAAAAAGTCAAATAAGCTAATGGGCAAAAATGCATACAAAACAGCCTAAGGGGCACCTTTTTGGGCTTATTTTTAAGTCCTAAAAAGGATCCTTATGGCTTTGGGGCTTGTACTAGCTTAAAGCCTAGCTTAAGGGCTTTCTAAAACATCAAAGGGAAAAGGGTTTGAAATTCTAAAAAGCTAGAAAAAAGTAAAGTGAAAATGGGCAGTCACAAAGACTGCTTGGTTTTTCAAACTTTTGTAAAGTCTAAGAGCAAAAAGCAGGCTTAAAAATAAGTTGTAAGATAAGCTTTAAAATGAAAAGTAAGTTAAAACAGATTGAGACTATCCCCTAATGAGCTTATGCTCAAATTTTCATAAGCTAAAAACAATTTTTACTATCTGAAAAATGGAATTGAAAAAGGCAGTTTTACACAAAAATTTACTTAACCAAAAACTTAACAGATTTGAAAAGGCACAAGTAAACCTAAATGACTATATACTCCTGCACTTATACACTTAAAAGAACACAAAATAACTCTTAAAAATTGGTATTAAAAGCCTTAAACTAATAAGCACCTTAACACTGTTTGTCACCACAGTTTTTAAAGAACTTTTTAGGAAAACTTAAAATAAGACTTTGAACCCTTGAAATCTTGAAAACAGATCTAAAACAACTTAAAAAATGCTGACCAAAAGTGACCAAGTGACCCAAATGGATTTTATCCAGTTTTGACCCACTTTAATCCACTGTCCCAAACACCCCTTTAACCTTTTAAATTCTATTTTTACACTAGTTTTTGATGATTTAAGTTAAGGGTTGGGAAGGCAGATGACAACAAAGCAATTTTGAGCAAAAATAAGCAAAAAGAAGACAGTAATAAGCAATTGAATAAGCAAACAAGTAACAAGCAGTTTGAAGCAATAATAGGCAGTTTACACAAAAACTTAACTAATTGACACTTTAGCAATTAAAAGGCATTCATAAGCAATAAAACAGTAACAATAAGCAATAAAAGACAAAAAAATAAGCAATGATAAGTAGTTGTACAGTAAATAAGCAAAAATAGAAAAAGTGAGCTTACAAGAGTCCAATGCTTTTTGGCAAGAGAATAAGCTCTCAAACAACTTAATAACCTTTCCTAAAGCTTCCCATGAAGCACTAAACCAAGGCCTTCCTTAATACACCTTGCTCCTTGCTTTCTTTTTATGATTTTTTTTTGAATTTTTGAATTTTTTTTTGACAGAAAAGTAAAGAAATGTTTATATAAGCTTTTGATGATGCAAAGGCTTATACAATAAGCTTAAAAACAGTATATAAATGACAAGTAACTTAAATGACAATAATTTAAAGAAAACACTTAAATTTGCATTAAATTAAATTGCAAGTATTTAAAAGACAGAAATTTGAATGACAATGTATTAAAATGACAGAATTAAAATGGTACAAATTTAGGTTAATACAAACTAATGGACTTAACACTAAAATTTGACCAAAAAATAATGAACTACATATGCCTACTACTTATACTAAAATTTCTAGGTCTTCAAGCCTTCACATGTGTTTCTTTGCTGAGAGACTCAACTGGTGTGCTTGTTGTGTGAGTAGGAAGTCAAAATTCATCCAAGCCATTGATCTTTCTTAGAGCCCAATCCCATCAATCATAGCCGTTGATCATTCTTGTCCAATGGTTTTGTTAGGGATTGCTAAAGTGGCAATTGGAGTGTAGTGAGGTGGGGTGAGGGTTTGTGAGTGAGGTTTTTGGACTGGGGTGAACAGTAACCGAGGTGGGGGGACGAAAGGTGAACAGGGGAATTGGGCGAGAGATTTGGTTTAGTTATAAGCAGGGTAAAACTTTGGTGGATTGGCAAATTAGGTCCCTCACATGAATCGTCCTTGGTGGTGATAAAAAGTATAGTGTATTTGGCAGTTTGAGCCCCTCATGTAGTATGTTTTGTTTACACGCATGGTCCTTGTGAACTAACAGGGTTAAAAGACTTGGGCTGTTATGGCTTAATAGTTGTTAAAGTTAAGGGTAATGGGCCAAGGTTATGGTTTTGGGCCAGTTGTAATAGAAAAGGAATTTGGGCCTTTTCAAGTTAAAAGGCTTATAAGTCTTTGATATAACCCTTAAAGGGCTGCCCCGGCCCATTAGATGGGTAAGGGTGGCCCATTAAGAATTTATTCGGTTAAGGCTTCGTCTTTGACTGTTGACTTTAACGGGGTTGACTTTGACTTTGACTTTAGCTTTCACGCTTTTCCATTCCGTGCTTGGTTTTGTCCGTTTTACTTGATTTTTCGTCCTCGAATATCCGTTTCCTACACAATATAAATGAAAACATACAAATACAATATATTTTTGTTATGTTTTTGGTCATTTAAGTCTGAATTTAAAGGTCAAAGGTATGTGTATTTAAGCACATACCAAAATCCCCCATACTAAACTATTGCGTGTCCTCACGCAATGCTATAAGTAAGCACTTAGAAAACTAAGACCCTCAATCCCCCTCGACTAATAACCTCGAAAAGTAGCTAAGTGTTCGTCAAGGGGAATTAAGGAATCAATAGCTTTGAAAAGCCCTGTTTTGACCATTTTTTAAATGTATTCACTTATTCCTACACATATTTTTGTTCTTTTCATTTTTCTCATTTTTTGTACTTTTCATATTAAGCAACTAACTAGAACGTTTGACTTTCGTTATTTTTATAACTTTAGGGATCATAGAACAAGATGCATTTCAATCCTAAAATGCCCCTAAAAAGGATAAATTCATCGTTCCTGACTTTTCACTTATTCCAAACCAAGCTTAAAACGAAATCACCGTTAAATATAAGTTAAGATGCTAACACTACTCATATTTGTAACTTGTGAACTTTTTACTCCCGACAATTATTATATATTAGGTGGATGTGCCATTTCGAATTTCAACCATGGATCAACGTTTTGCAAAATTCTATGCTTCACGTTCCACCCGAGAATAATGAGTTTGAAGGCGAGATCATCCCATGTAGCGACTTTCGTCTCGGCACATCCCAACCTTGCTCCCCTATTTAAGTGACCAGGCTTTTGACAACCCCACATGAGAACAAGATAGGGACTCATAGACCTGGTTTCAAAGACTCTTAGGTTTCCCGTATATACATAGCTTATTTAGAAAAACTTAAAATGAAATAGTCTTAGTTCAAAAGCATATTTAAATTTAAGAAAAAGAGATTTTCCCTATATTTATTAACTCACATTTATTGTACTTAATATAATTATTCATTCTTAAAGAAATCCTCGACCTTTTAGAAGGCGCAACACTCAGTAGTGAGCCGGCAAATGCAACAAACTTTTTATCAGTCCCTCGGATTAATTATTCTTACTACTGAGCTTTTCCTTTAGAAGGCTGTAACATCGGTGTGTGATCCAGTAAGAATTGCAGCAAACTTTTTATCCCCCACAGATTATAATTATTACCTTATTCATCTTTTTTTTCATTAATGGCACATTAAGTCCCTATAGTTTATACTATAATGCTTAGATACTTAATTTTTGCTATTTAATCCCTTAAGGCATAGCACATAACATTTAAGGCACAAATAAACTAAACTTAATTAGCTCCCCTTTAATTGTAAACCAATTATTGTTTAAAACCTTTTTCTATTTAATCACTTGATAACTTTGAAGAAGAAATTTGACATTCGCCCCTCCTCAAACAAGGACCTGTTTTCTATTTAAAAAGTTGTAGTCGTTGTTTGAGTGGTCAAATGTCTTGAAAAATCATTTTCTAATGAATTTCTGAGATAATTATTTTATTTTTGAAAATCAACACCATGAAAAATAAGATTTCTCTTATTTGGTCACATAAGCGCACTGACACGTACACTCATGGATAACAGAAAGCGCGAGTTATGTTGCAAAGTAAACACAAGCCTTTGCATGGTCATAAAGTAGACCATGCCCGAGAATAAATTCCCGTTGTTAGGTCAAGTTTTTTTTTTGAAATACTTGCCTTTAAGATGATGACCGGGTTGCTATCTAAAATAATAGCAAGCCATTTCTGGCATGTTTTGAAAACTTTTTAACTTCTGGTCGAACTTCATTTACAGCCTCGTATCATTATTAAATGACATTTCTAAGGTCGTAAATGTTATCGATTTTCAGAAGACATGCCAGAGATACATATTTTTATATTTTTCTGATTTTTTATTTTTTTATTTTCTTTTTTGAAAAATTTATTTAAAAGAAAAATATTTTTGTGTTTTTTATGTTTTCTTATGTACATATGATACAGGATATGAGTTACCACCATCATTCATCTATTTCCTCTGCCAGAATTTTCAACGTTTCCAGAGACATGCTTCTCATACCGAGCTTTTCGATCAAGAAGTTGAATCTTTCTCTTGGCAAGGGTTTGGTGAAGATGTCAGCCAGTTGGTATTCAGTCCGGACAAAGTATAGTTCCACGACTCCATTTTCCACTTGCTCCTTTATGAAATGGTAGCGAACATCGATGTGCTTGGCTCTTGAGTGTTGAACATTGTTGCAGCTTAAGGCAATCGCACTTTTGTTGTCGCAGTACAGAGGAATCTTATTGAATTAAAAGCCGTAATCTGTTAGCTGTGAACGCATCCATAGGATTTGAGCACAACACCCAGATAAGGCAATATATTCAGCCTCTGTACTCGAGATGGCCGTGCACTTTTGCTTCTTGGACGACCAGCTAACAAGTTTGTCACCTAAGAACTGAGCGCTTCCCGATGTACTACGTCTAGTGTCCTGACACCCCGCGTGGTCTGCATCTGCATATGCTGTTAGAGATATACCGGTATCCTTCGAGTACCAGAGACCCATGTTAATGGTTCCCTTAAGGTATCGAAAGATCCGTTTTACCGCTTGTAAGTGCTTTTCGGTAGGCTTTGCCTGATACCGAGCACATAAGCAGACTGCATAGATAAGGTCAGGTCTACTGGATGTAAGATACATAAGGGATCCAATCATGCCACGGTAAAGTGTAGCATCAACTTGTTTCCCCTGTAGATCTTCATCCAGTTTACTTTTTTCTACCAAGGGTGTGTCGACAGAATCAGTAGTAAGCAAACCATATTTTTTAACAATTTCAGAAGCATATTTAGATTGGTTTATAAAGATGCCTCTGGGACTTTGAGAAATTTGTAATCCTAAAAAGAATGACATCTGCCCCATCATTGACATCTTGAACTTAGTGGTCATCTGATTAGCAAACTCATTACACATGGCAGTATTAGTGGATGCAAATATTATATCGTCAACATAAATTTGTACCAGTAATAAGTCCACTTTATATTACCACGATATAGAGAAAATTTTGTTTTAGAAAATTTAAGTATAAATTTGAACTAAAATTATTGATATCGACTATACTTCAAAAATTGTTGATTTAAGTTTAATTTTCAAAAAGAGCACGTATTATTAGTCCGGTTAGAAGTTTATGGGAGAAAAAGCCACAAATTACCTTATGAGGCTCTTAAATTTCAAAATAATTCCTTGTTTAGCAGCCAACTCAACTTAACTCTATCATTTTTGTTCTTCGCGAAGATCCGCGAACGCTTGTCTAAAATTTTAAGGAACAAGCAGAGCTCAACACGCCGATCGAGTGCCAAAATTATTTTTATTCTACCCAGCAGGGGTAAAGGTCAAATTATTGTGAAAAAACACTTATTTTATGTTGATGCCACAATACTCCCCCAAAATTACCAAAATATAATCCGCAAAATTAGTCCCCATTCAACCCTCGCCCCCACTACATCCGGCCCCCTCCCCAATGTCACCTCCCCCATCCAAGCCAACCCGAAGACACCCTGAAATTAAGCAGTGACTGTACACAATCACTAGCATGTCCTCAATGTTTGAAACTTCTACTCGAACTTCATTTACAGCCCCGTATCATTATTAAATACATTTCCAACGGCCCGTAAGATAATATCGATTTTGCTAAAGACATGCCAGAGATACATATTTGTTTTCTTATTTTTTAATTTTTTCTTTTGTTTTTGAAATTTTTTTATAAAAATGAAATTTTTTTTTGGTTTTTTTTTTTATGTTTTCCACATATATACATATATACAGGAACTATGAGTTACCACCAGTTACTCTTCTGTTTCCTCTACAGACGATTCAACGTTTTTTGGAGACATGATTTTCATACCTAGCTTATCGATCAAGAAGTTAAATCTCTCTCGAGGAAAAGGTTTAGTAAAGATGTCAGCCAATTGGTATTCAGTCCGAACAAAGTATAGCTCCACGATTCCATTCTCCACTTGCTCCTTTATGAAATGGTATCGAATATCGATGTGCTTAGCTCTTGAATGTTGAACATTGTTGCAGCATAAAGCAATCGCACTCTTGCTGTCGCAGTACAGAGGGATCTTATTGAATTGAAAGCCATAATCTGTTAGCCTGGTGAAACATCAATCTAAAATCGGATTTATGAGCAAACACCCAGAAAGGGCAAATATATCGACCCTCGTACTCGATATTAGCAGTGCCTTCTTTTGCTTCTTGACGCCCCAGCTAACAAGTTTGTCACCTAAGAACTAAGCGCTTCCCGATGTACTACGTCTAGTGTCCTGACACCCCGCGTAATCGGCATCTGCATAAGCTGTGAGTGACATGTCGGTATCCTTCGAGTACCATAGACCCATGTGAATGGTTCCTTTAAGGTATCGAAAGATCTGTTTCAACCACTTTAGTGCTTTTCGTAGCTTAGGCCTGAACCGGCACATAAGCAGACAGCATAGTTAAGGTCAGGTCTACTGGATGTAAGATATCGATTAAGGATCCAATCATGCCACGGTAAAGTGTAGCATCAAATGGTTTCCCTTGTAGATCTTTATCTAGTTTCTTGTTTTCAATCATGGGTGTGTCGACAGAATTAGTAGAATGCAAACCATATTTTTAACAATTTCAGAAGCATATTTAGATTGGTTTATAAAGATGCCTATGACTTTTGAGATATTTGTAATCCTAAAAATAGAAGACCATTTGCCCCCATCAACGTACATCCTTGAACTTATTGGTCATCTGATTAGCAAACTCATTACACATGGCAGTATTAGTTGATGCAAATATTATATCGTCAACATAAATATGTACCAGTAATATGTCATTTCCAACATGTTGTGTGAAGAGTGTTGGATCAACTGCACCTTTGGCGAATGTTGCGAAGACCGTGGAAAACTTGAAAATAGCAAACATTGTCCTCAATGTTTTAAGAAGGATCTCTACGTAAATCCTAAGCCGTTTATTAAGTGTGCTTAAAGAAAAAAGTTAGTCGATAAGATTTGGATATCGGATTCCCAAAATGAAGTTGAGGATGTGAAGCTCGAGTGATCGAAGGACAAAACCGCGAGCACAAGAGGCTTCAAAAATCTAGGAAATCCTGGACATTACAACACAAAACACAAAACACAAAAAAGGAAAGAGGCAAGCCTCTCACAACAACAAAAAAACACTTATTCATTACTACATAACTTAGCATACTACTACTACGATTATGCTAGGATAAGCATGGATTGCCACGTACGAAGCGCTTGTTTTAGGTCACTTAGCTTGACCCAATCCCCCCATACTTGAGCTGGTCAAGGGGGATAGAAGTGGAGACACGGGACATCCAAGTCACAGATGTCCTCTCCATAAGAGCAAGGAAAACTCTCCATCGGGCTTTCAAGAATTTTAATGACTTTGAAAGCTTTAGGGCCCCGATGAGATAATTCCAGGAGAAGAGAGGTATGAACTCTTTTAGAAGTGAGAATCCCGGGGTTGAAAACTTTTTCCTCATTTTCGGATGAAAACGAGAGTAAAGCTCCGAGCCCGGGAACTTCTTTGTGGAAAGGAAGTTCATAAAGAGGAGGATTAAAATCCTCAAGAATTAAAGAAGCATTAGTGGTCTTCTTTACATTCTTTTCCATTGTTTCACAGTTGGTGACTTCATAAAGGTTTTCATGAATGAGTATACCCGGATTAAATACCTTGTCCTCGTTGTTGGTCGAAGACAAAGCATCAACCTCGGAAAAATCCTCATAGAAAACCGAGTCACACTCGGGAAAAGGAAGGAAATCACTTGATCTAGGGGGATCAAGTTCATCAATCAAGATTTTAGAATCTTTGATTTTCTCTTCCTTGGAGTCAAATGGATCATCATAAGTATTATCATTAACGGTCTCAAGATCAAAAAGTTCATCATCATAATCATCCCATAATGGTGGGGATGAGTAATCAAGAGCATGTTCATCGGTGAACATCTCAGAAATGGTATCATCAAGATTGTCATCAAGAGAATTTTCATCAACCGAATCTTCGAGAATAGAATCCATTTCCTTGATAGGATCATGGTTAAGCAAATACTCTATTTCTCGAAGATCGGATTTGGCATCAAAGGGAAGGTCATCATTTCCCAGAGGAAATGTGATATAAGCGAGTTCATCGGTGAACTCCTCAAGAGAATAATCACTAGTCTCAGAAATCGGGAGACTAGGTGAAGAAGAAGTGGTACTGCCACTTAAAGAATTATGAAAAGGAGGGAGAGAAGATGAAGGATTACTATTTCCTGGTGGAAATGAATCACTTGCTAGATAAGCTTCGAATTCTTCCTAAATTAATTCACTTTCTTCGATGGAAGTAAGTGTGGGGGAAGAAGAAGAAGACTTGGTCACGGGTTCTGAAATCGGAGTGGGAATGCCACTCAATGGATTGATAACTTCCGGTGAAGTTAAATCGGTATGAGAAGTGAGAGAAGAAGTGGGATTGCCACTTGGATGATTTGTTGCAAACAAATCTTTAAGAATTTCCCCATGTAAAATATTATAGACATCAATCATGTTGATTGATTCTTGATGAGGTTCGTTTGAATAGCTTGAAGTGTCATGTCTCATATTCAAGATTAGTCTTTCATTACCGTCACGGAGAATCATTTCTTCTCCATGAATGTCAATCAAAGCACGAGCGGTCCTCAAGAAAGGTCTTCCCAAGATGAGGGGGACTCGTGGATCGCTTTCATAATCAACGATGACAAAATCAGTAAGAAATGTGAACTTTCTAACAGGAACAAAGACATCTCTTGCAATTCCTTCCGGTGTATAAATTGCACGATTAGCAAGTTCAAGAGTCATTTGGGTGGGAATAAACTCGGGTAAACCTAACTTTTTCCACACCGAGAGTGGCATCAAGTT
>BQNB010154295.1:0-15538 GCA_026074375.1 Tanacetum coccineum | reverse complement strand
TCCTATACGTCGTATTTACCCCTGGAACAGAATAGTTAAAAAAGTTATTTATCTATGTACTGATTCCGTATTACTTGCAGATATGGCACCTGTACCATCTAGCGATCAGAGACACCCATGGCTCGGGTACCAGGTTAAGGGATACGCCGAGGATATAGTGCAAAACTATGAGCAGAGGCTTAAGATGATATGGGGTAGGTCGGTTAACCGGGTACACGTTCTAGATTTTACCGGTTTGATTGAGGGGATGAGGGAGACTCTGGGTGATCGATTGAGGATGGTTTATATTAGAGATGAGGCGCATGAGTTATTTACTAGTCATGCGTGGAGGAGACTATTTGAGATCAGGGCACCGCTAGTTTGGGAGTTTATTTTGGAGTTTCTCAGTACCTATAGGATGAGCAACACGGAGATGGGTTTAGATGTTGTTGACACTTTGTGTTTTCAGTTAGGTAGAGTTAGGCTTAGGATGACTTGGAGGTAGTTCATTTTGGGGTTGGGTTTACATACTGATGAGGAGATGGCAGAGGCTAGTTTTTGAGCTTATTGGCTGGGTAGTGAGAGAGTGATCCCTGACAAGGGGGATCTTAAGGATTATTGGATAGAGATCTCGTCTAACAAGGACTTCTTGGAGCCGGCTCCCTCTTATGTTTTCATCCGAGACCCTGTGAGGAGATTATGCCACAGGATGATATCTTGTAGTATTTCTGGCAGGGGGCAGGCACCTGAGAAGGTGATCGGTGTCGATCTTTTCTACCTTAGGAGCATAGACCGAGGGACTACTAATGTCCTGTATCTATTAGCACAGTACATGTTTAGGCATGTTAAGGGGAGGAAGAGCGGAGCTAGGTTGTCTAGGGGTCACTTCATTGGGTGTCTTGCAGCTCATTTTGGACTGGTTAGTGATCAGGGATTGAGGGGTTTGTCGATGGTTACCCGTGAGCTTCCATTGATTGATTTGCATGAGCTTGGGAGGATCAACATCTATGTGAGTGTTGGTGATACATGGGCTTGGGTAGCCCCAAGACCAGAGAGGCAGCCAGATGCTACGGCTAGTACCCCTAGAGCCGCTGAGGATGCTCCTGCAGTTGATAAGGGTGCTCAGGCTGATCCAACACCCATGCCGGCACCTCAACTACCACCACCTTCCCCCAAGACTATGTCATAGAGGATTGCCAGACTCAAGGAGGAGGTGCAAGAGCTGCGATGGAGCATTGTGGGGCTGCGAGGATATGTTGACAGATCAATCATTAACCAGGGCAGGTTTACTACCTGGATGGTCAGTTGCATGACTCAGCTGATGGATGTCAGCGGTCGCACCTACCAGGTCTTTGACAACACTCTTATAGGCAGCTCATAGTTGCCTTACCATAGATGTACCAAACGTAGGACCGGCGACGCCAGCACCACAACCCCATAATAACCAGATCTATGATTACTATCCCCTTCACTTTTTGATCTTATGTACATTTATTCATATCATGATGTATTTGAAACTTGTTATCTTTGGTTATATATTTTGATATGATGATTTTAGTTTGACTGTGTGTGATAGAATCAAGCCTGGCAGTAAGTTCGGTAACCTAGCTCATTGATTGATTACAGGGTCGAGATTCCAAAACCTTTACATGAAAGGAAAAAGTGTTGAAATGTGCGAAGAAGCTAATGAAGTGAAGAGAAGAAAAAGTCTAACTTATAGACTAGCTAAAAGAAAAGTGCTTACCGAGAGACAACCCGGTTGTTTTTAATTGTTTGAAAAACTGTAATTTTAATTGTTTTATTGAGCCTGTCTTCCCAGACATTCAATACAGCATATCGAACCTCTATGGATACGCCGTATTGACTACCTGTACAGTGTGTTTAATTATTTTCCTGCATTGTAACCATTATATAACCGAGATAGGAATTGCAATTTTGTCTTCTAAACTTTTATGCAGGACCTTGCTGTAAATAAATCGATGATATGGTATACTCTAAAAAATACATGTGTTAAACTCGTACGAGCATTCTGACGCCTCGTCAACACTTTTGCTCAAGAACTGAAACTGGAGAATCATCTCGAGCAACATATCAGGGGAGTTCCTCGTTCTAACTCTATTTCTCATTTTTTCAGTTGTTATATCTATACAACGAGGACGTTGTATAATTTAAGTGGGGGGATGGAGAATTAAAATGCCTATTTGTCCTTTCTTTTACAAATAATATGCTATATGCTTAAATTATGCCAAATTGAAAATTTTTTCTAGCATAACTTTTGTAAAAATTACTAGTTACATGACCTCGCGCACTATAACCCTTAATACCAAATTGTGAGAATTAAGCCTATTCCGTTTCCAAACTTTTACTAAAAATCCACAAAAAATTATGAGTGTGCCGGTGATGTAATGGACTTTAGAACTTGGCTTGGTATATCACTCGAGACCACAATGATGAGTACTATGGACTTAGATGGAGTAACATGTTTAACTGGTAAATTTCTAGAAATACACCAAAAGCCTAAATGTAGTAAAATTAACTAACTACACTGGTTAGTTAAACCCTGTATAACCCTTTGCTTACTCTGACTATAAGAGTAAGATCCCCTAGAAAAACCTGTTGAGCCATTCCTGTCTTTTTCACACCAAATGTCTATTTCGTTACACCTTTACACCTTAGCCTACCCTGTAGATTAAGCCTACTTAATCAATAGTAGCTTTTGTGTAAAGTTTTGTATTCTGTTCAAAGTGAATTTTTTTTATCTCCGGTTAGGTCTGGAAATTGCACAATGCAATGGGAAAATATGTAGCTCGTGTATTTTGATACTTTCGCGATTATGTATTATGTTCGAAGATGAAGTGTTGAAGGAAAAATTATCCGAATGAATTATGATTGTGAAGACGGTGAAATTGCACCGAGGTTTGTTTAAAAAAATGGAAAAATAGAAAATGCATCAAAAAAGAGAAGGATGATTGATAGTCGGTTCGCTAAACTTATACCGATGAAATACTTAGAAGGATCGATTATTCGTTGATATGTGGATAAAAATCAACGATGTATAGTTTTGTATAAAGTGGCCTATATCACCACTTTTGTAAAAGTATGTAAAATTTGGGATGATTGGGAAGTTGACCGTTATGGGAACGCCAACTTAGGTTGTCTTTGTCATTTCTATGATCGAGGCATTTGTATATATTTTGAGTCTTTATCATGGAACGGCCGGGAAAAGTTTCTAGCAACTACCTTATTTGTCCAAGCTTAATCTATTTGTTTTGTGAATTTTATTTAACAACAATTTACTTCCCTTTCCTAGCAATTAACCTTAGGTTTTACTCGAACGAGGTTGAGATCGAGTCATGCATGTCTATTCCGTCGTTACGGCCATGTATGCGTGATTCAGCCACCTTGTTGGTTTATTACTTAGGTGAAGCCTATAAGAATCTATAAACCCTATATCATTCTTCATCCTAACCCTTGGTTAAACTCGAATGAGGATGTGATCGAATTGTACATGTCTATTCCGTCGTTACGGCCGTGTATGTATGATTCAGCTGCCTTGTTGGTGTGGTACTATCGGTGAAAGATTGTTAGAATGATCAACCCTTAGCCTTATAATAAAAACCCAATTTACCTTTTGACTTGTTTCTCTTTAGCTCTAGTGGTGGAGATGTGTATCCTTGCCAAGCATATGATATGAAACTAATCACGACCGAGCAAATGAGCGTACCAATTAAATGTTACACCCTAGATTAGTTGAGTGATCTGAGTGTTTTCATTTCCCATATTTCGTGAGGTGCTTGGTCTTGTACAGGTGATTAAAACAAAAGAAATGCTTAACGGAAAAATCCTTAACTTCGGTTGGGATACATTTTCAATAAATTTCTAGCGTATACTTGAGGACAAGTAAGATTCAAGTAGGGAGATATTTGATGACATCAAATAACGTTACATTTATACCATCATTTATCCTGAATAAATTACTCACGTTTATATAATTATTGCAAGAATTATTACTTAATTGTTTAAAGTTGTTAATTGCAGTAATTATGGAGTGATTTGCGAAGACACGCTAAAAGGCGTACTTTTTGGATCTTAAACGATGATATTTAAAGATTGCTTATTTCTCCTCTATACGCCATATCCACAAAAGAAGATACGGCATATCAGCGCCTGAACTTCACAAGAAAACGCGTATTCTCACTTCCCAATACGGCGTATCCAAGTTCTTATCATATGTACGTATCCCAGCTGGATAAACTATTAAGAGAGTTTGGTGAATAATTCTAATTTGGGAAAGTTTAATATTGATTATTGTATAAGCACGCACTTCTAATGAAAACACCCCTATAGCTTATTGACTTCATTCAATACGGCGATCCAGTTCTGCATCCTCTTTTAGATACTATAAATATAAAACTCAAAAACAAGTTTCATTGCGCACAATCCTATTCTCCATACCAACATACAAAATACTATTTTCTGAATAGAAGAACAGCAACCAAAAGTCAACCTCGATCACGATTCCATAGAAGACACCGTGTAATTCCTATACTCTTGTAATCATTTAATTTTTGGTATCGTTCGGTAAAACTTTTAGTTTACCTTGGTTATTTGATACGCTTGTATATTACAATGGGTTATAGGCTAATCCCTCGGGTATTAGCCATCTTAATGAAGATTTTATGTTTGGTTTGTTTTAATCCGATTGCTTAATTTATCGTTGATTGTTTAATTATGTTTATCACCTAATACTTGTCTACGTGTTTGAATATGCGATCTATCATTCAACTGGGTCTAGTGATACTGACCAAGTGATCTAGATACTGGGATAGCTCTCCGTATCGTGTTTTATATTATTGGACTAATAGGATCACAAATAACGTTCTATCTTTGCCTTTAAATTATGAGCTTAGTTGGACTGGCAGGTGACCCGTATGTTTCAACAAGTATGTTCTTAATTAATTGGTAAAGACTTGAACAGTTTACCAGTATATAAAATACCGTCAAACAGTAAGTGGGTAAAGTCCCGATGGGCTAGGGTTTAACAAGATCACCATTGCTTTAATCCCTATATAGATTATAATTAAACTAAAAGGATGCTTTATGCGAATACGTTAATTATGACAGGATTCAACGTGTCTAGGTCTTAGGATGATGTCCCGTCTAAATCTTAAGAATAATATACCGCTTCGAGATAAGTAATCATTGTACTAAACAAACAAACCAGCATTTAATCGGATTTAATATGGCTAATACTATAACACCCTGTGTTTTAGGGTCATTTGCGACGTCAATAAATTCACTATGTAGTTTTAGTATTGTACGCGTTTGCTTTAAATCGTAATCGTTAAGTTGAATCGCGTAAGCAAAAAATTATCGTTCAATGTAAACGGGCATCAAACAATTAAATGTTTACATCAAGCAAGTGTTAAGTAATTATTTTGAGGATAATTATTAACTTTGTTCATTTTATTTTTATTGGTTACGTAAAGTGTTTACGTTTCGCGATAAAATACATTTAGGCATTCTCGGAACCACCAAAACTTTTCTACGCTTCAACAAATACCCACGATTATACCCAATACTCAAAAATTACAAAAATATATCATACATATACATATAAAACCGGATATGGACTCAAAAATACAAAGACTTATCTTAGAAAACACATCTCCATGTTTTCATGGGATGTTCTCTACATTTAGGAACATTTAGATATTTTATCAAGACTTTCCTAATAGTGAACTTGACCAACACTTCCTTAAGACCCTCACTTATGTCTAAAGACTTACTATGCCACATTTGACTAGCTTATTATACATATACTTGCACTCCTAGCAAAAGATAACATACACTTCTCTCAACACTTAACAAAAATCAAAAATCCTCTCCCTTTTGCTCCTACATACCCACGGCAACAAACACCCCTTCTAAATAATTCATAGCTTGATTTTCTAAGACCATACAAGCATTCACACATCATTCCTATGATAACCTAAGATGTTTTGAAGGGTTGGTTAAGCATTTGCAAGGTTTAAGCAAGTTATTGCAAGATTAGGGTTTCTATTGGAATTAGGGTTTTCTAAGCTTGTAAGCTTTGGTTTTATATCTAAACAAGGGTTTAGATATTGTGGTCTACCATATTACATCATCATAAGGTTATCTAAAAGCCCTTAACTTTCATTTTTCATGATTTTATGTGTATATGAGTTCTATGTAGCAAAATCACCATTAGGATACTTTTAAACATGTAAAAGGGATTTTTACTTGTGATCATTGTTTTGTACACTTTTACATATGTTATGTTGTTGGTAATATCATGTTAAAATGGATATATAAGTATTATACCATGTTGGTTTAAGTATAAAAAGTGTATATACAAATTAGGGTTTTTAAAGTTTACTTAATAAGTTACAAGTAATAGTGTTGTAAATGACTTGTTAAGAACTTGTGATCTTGAACATTTGGACAAATGATGGACCTATGGACACTAATATATGTAAGACATATGATATATTTGGTTATAAAAGGCTTGTGGTAAGTTACTAAGTTGAAAAGTATATAAAACAATATATAAACAAGTATACGTTTTTATGAAAAACATCCAAACCTTTTGTTTTAATTCAACACATTACCTGTTCATTTTATATTTTTATAAAATAGTAACAGTCGCCAAGGTGATTCCAAAAAGGTAATGAATCGAAAAAAGGAATTCAAATAACGAAAAAGAATACGTAGTTTACGAGTTACACGTAAATTAAACGCGTTATAAAAGAGATTTTGTAAAAACAAGTTATAAAATACTTCTAATATATAAAGTTTATTATTTTTCACAGATAACACATAATTTTAGTATTCCAAAACAATTCGGATCATAATTTTTGGATCAATAGCGAAAAAGTTATGAATTACGCGAGGTTATATACTTAAATGTATAAAAATACTTTTATAAAACTTTTTTTATAACAATTTACTATTTCTTCTCAGGATTTAAACATTTTGTGAAAAATCATTAATATGATAGGACTTTTAATAACAAAGACGTACTTGAAAGGAAATCCTAAAAAAACGGACTAACAGAACGTACCAAAATACGACATTTACGGCGGTTTTTACGATACTAAAACTATAAAAAAACTTTTATAAAAGGTTGGTGGTGAACAGTAAAAAGTATGTTCTCCAGAGGGACATGAAATACAATAATGTCATATTTTGATATGTATCTTAATTGAAAGCCAGCCCACCCATGGACATAAGAAAGCAAGAAAACGGACTTGAAAACGTGAAAGTTTACGTCGTTTTTACTAATGAAAATATTTATTAAACGTTTTAAATTTATAATTATGCTTTCACCCTAAAAACAAATTAGATGGTGATTGATGCTATATAGAATTTATATTTGTTTGTAGTTTATCATTGATGTATTAGTACTTAAACGACCTATATTGGATTAGTTTCACCTCGATAACATTACCGTGACGCATTTTCTGTGATATACTTGACATACGCTCACTCAAGGTGAGTTAATAACCCTACATTTTACATGATTTGTTTTATAAGTTTTTGGGGTGAGAAACATGCATTGTTTTATAATTGGACCAAGTGGATAAGTTTTACATTATGATCACGTGTTGCCTAAGTAGCGATAACCCAAGTTGAGCCCATTATCATGAACTGTCAATTACTGGTTTGTGAGCACGAATGTTATGAATAGATCTATTGGGATTGACATCCCCGTTCGGGTGATTAGCTATCACTGGACAAACGAACGTATACCATGTCGAACATAGGATGTTGGGTTCCTAGAACATCCACCCCGGACCAATGTAGGCCATTTATATGGTATTCATTTATGTCGAGCTTCAGTGTCATGAGCTTAGAGGCAACGTAATTACATCTTATTGATGTCTGCATCTGTTGCATTATCATACACTTGGGAATCTTGTAGTACTTACAATATTACGATTTATCAAAACTATGAATTCAACCAACATTATTGTTGACGAATTGTGTAAACGTATGTTTTTAAACCGAGGTTCTATAAGCACGAGGTGCAAGGGATACATTGGTGGTTTTGATTTGGATATCATGCATTAAAGATTTTGTCGCATTACATTTTATATATCTGTTATGGGCTAGAAATCTTTGTATTTTGAACAAGTGAAGCTTCGGGCTTATGTAACAAATACTTTGTTAAATCCAATGTATCGGTTTTAAACGACTTTCTGGTCATTCTATATATATCTTGTGTTATTGATCTATGAAGTAACATACCCCGGACCCTTATTCCGCTGCGACCCAATTTGAGGGTGTTACAATTTTATGTTTAGGTCGAGTTAATCGTTACTCCATATTTGTTAAATTTAGGCACACACTAGAAACAATGCTCATGACATGTTACAAGTAAAAAGTAATAAAATGTGATTTCATTTTCTTTTAGGAAATCATGCCTCTCAAATCTTCTAAAGATTAAAAAAATACAAGACACTATATCCCTAAAATTTCACATGAATTCCGTTTTCCAATAAAAAAAACTAAGAAACCTTGAAGAACGTTACATTCACGAGGGTCGAGTGGTTTTTGATAACTTTACGGATCTAAACTATGTTCGGTCTTTGTTCCATTTTGTCGAATTTGAGTGTCTCCTTGAAATCAATGAGCAAGTGTGTCCTCGTTTTATTCTTGAGTTATACAGTCAGTATCGATTAAGTTATTCCGGACAAAGTCAGCAAATGTCTTGTTGATTTGTTATCAAAATCATACTTTTCTCTTCTCTTGAAGACTTTGCTCAAATATTAGAATACCTTGTAAGGTGCGTGTGTCTTTAGTGATAGCTGGTCGCCTTGATGAGTATGGTATATGGTTTGCTCCTTGGAAGGCTCATATCAAACAACCTCCCTTTTCCGATGATTTTTCATCTTGTTCATATTCGATGAAGATCGAAGAAGTCATAAGTCACTCGCATCCGTCATCAAGAAGAAGTTGAGGTTCAAGATTATCAAATCCTCACTCGTGAAATTGTGTCAACTTTGAAACCTTTGGAAGAAATAATTCAGGAAAATGTTTTTTGTTTGGGGGGTAATCGGGACCACGTTCTCGCATGTCTTTGTTATATGCTTTATTGTGTTGCAAACTCTAAAAAATTCAATCTTGCCTATTTCATGGCAAAACAAATGGAGTGGGTTACTAAGCAAGCTAGGTTAACTCTACCCTATGGTATGTTATTAACCCGTTTGTTTGATTTCATCATTGGTGAATCTTATGTCTTGTACGATCGTGTCCCGAATTGCAAAATGAATCTTATGTCTTATACGATCGTGTCATGAATCCTCTTGCCGCTCAACTAGAGCGAAAACCCAGAAGGGATCGTGGCACCAGAAAAAGTCGTCAATCCACTTCCTCCTCCACCTTCGATTAACCATCCTCATCTCATCTCAACGATGATGATGATGATGGAAATGATGAAGGGACCTCACGTGCAAGTACCCCTTCCCCCATTCGTTATGTCAATTCGTTAACCAATCATGAAGTGGTTCAAGGTTTTCGAAAATCGTGACTGTAACATTGGGCACTTACTTGGAACCATTTTACACCCGCCAAACCAAAATCATCAACCGTCAAGTACAATTACAAGATGAGCAGCGTGGTGGAGTAAGGTCAATCGGAATAAATCTCAAAAGGTTATGGAGAAACATAAAGAAGTGAGCTGTGAGGGAAATTACTTTATGACATTATTATCTATATTATTTACCAATCTATTATGCTTAGGTATTCAAACTTATTCTACTTATTAGTATCTTAGTACGAAGTACGGGCAACATTACTTGCCTTGGATGATCATTCAATTTTAACATCCTAAACCTATGCTTGCATGCACCTTGATACACTTTGGCTATTGTTATATTATGCATGCTTATGAAAAATTGTCAATTTGATATCATGTGATTTCTTGATTGAGACTATAGGTATTGTTTTAGTCTTATAACCTTGATTGTTAAGTACTAGATGATTCATGGTGAATTGGAATTGACTACAAAAGGGAAAAATAGGAAACTGTTTCTCGGTTACTGGTGATTTACAGAAAATAATCAGGAAAACTGGAAAAAAAAGAAAAAATTACCTTCTGCCACGAGAACTGTGCCACGGTAACTTACTGGTGGCCCCCCTAATATATTATTTGGGACAGCCAGGTAATTATAGGACCGCCATACAAAAGTCATTAGAATTTTCACTATGGCTCACTGTATTTTCTAGTGACAGTTATATTCTTTCTTAGACCCAGCTAAACCTTTTGCATTTTGCTAAACCACTTTTGGAATCTAAAAACTCAACTCTCAGCTTTTCCCCATCTTTGATCTTTTCCTCTAAAATTAGATATAGTCATCCTCCCCACTTTCTATCTTCATCTTCATCTTCCTCACACCATTCCTACCATGAATCTCACCAATGCTTTTCTCATCTAACGCCTTCCATAGGAAAATCAACTAACCATAATCCCGCCTATGAACAATTATGTCAACTTATAGAGGGATCGAAGATGGTCACCACCAACAACCTTCTCCTACAACAACTTCTCATCTGCGCCAGTCTCTCTCCCACAATGCACCATATAAAACTACATCCACTAATCTATTCATTTGCATGTACAAGAGAACAACATCTTCATTTCCTTTCAATGTATAAATCTTCATTAATCTCACCACCATCCTCAATTGTAAACAAACGTTCTTGTCTTTACATCTCTTGAAAACATTGGCTGTGGACAAACATTTGAATGTTCCTCCTAGACATTTAAAACCTCTATGAACGCCACTTCAAAGAGTCATCCTTCTTTGGATATCACACTCTCTTTGTCACCAATCACTCCTCTTGATCACATTCATGACACTCCATCACCACAAACTCAACCACCTATCATGAGCCATCCTCTTTTCTACAACTATCATGACTATCATGGGTCAACTTGCATATGTTTCTCTCACAACCGAAACCTTTTCTACACTCTAAGAGATGAGATGAACATCATGTTTGCTCATCTTGAATATCTTCTCACTACCGCAATCACCTTACACTTTTCACCTCCATCTTAAAAAGTCTTCAAATGTTTTCATAAACGTGTCACCCCAAACTTTTTTGCTCAAAAAGTCATTCTCTATGAATCATGAATCATTTAAGACTTATGTAGTATTGTTCTCTTTATCTCATGAAGTATGTAGTGTAACTTATGGATTAATTATCTTGTATTAGCTCTAGTTTTATTTTGCATGAATGTATTAGTTGCATTTGCTATTGTATGAGTTTCTTGTTGGTTGAATGAAACTCTATTTTGGGTGACTTGATTATAATGTGTTGCTTTAAAAAGATATTTGTCTTGCACTTGTATTTCTAACCTTGTTTTGTAGCACACAATTTTTGTAAGATCGATCCCTTGGTGCCCCAAACAAGGGGGAGCATACATCAAGGGGGAGTCCTGATATCGTCGATTTCTTTCTTTCTACAACAACTCGACGATCATCCTTTTTGAATTCGACAAAAAGGGGGAGAAATGGAACAGAACTCATTAATAATGTGTAGCTATTAATTTTATACAAAATGAGTTTATATTTTGTCATCATCAAAAAAGAGGAGATTGTTAATACAAATAATGTCTAAAAACGTTATTTATATTTTTCGACCTCTCAACGTTTTGATAATAACAAAATGTAAAAACGTTTACAATAAAATTAAACGTTTACAAATTATTAATCGTAAAATTCCATTTCTAAGATTAGTGATCACTTAAGGTATGAACAAACAAATCATTAAGCATGATTAGTGATCAAGAAAATATTTTTCTCATCCATTACATTTTTACAAAAGATTTTCACAAAATTAATTATACAAAATATTTTCTAATTAAAAGAAAAGTTTTATTAAAAACTTAAAATTTGAAATTCAAATTTCCCCCCCAAAATAGAAGTAATTGCATCACAATGAAAAGCTTGAATGTATAGACTCCAATGCACTTCAAGAAATCCGAGCATATAATTTACCTGAGAAAAACATGCTTAAAAGTGTCAACATTAAAGTTGGTGAGTTCATAGGTTTCTGTAAATATAAACGTTAGTTCCAATAAATGTATCTGCCCACTGTATCATTACAGTGTCATATAAAAACGTTTAGTGACTACTGTCTCCCTACAGTATCATAAAATGATTGTGTGACCATTTAAATCCTTAAACGTCTTTCCAAAATGTACGCATGATTTTTAGAAATCAATTAGCTGTAAAATATGCAAGACCATTTCTATCCCCAAATAGTCCCAAAATGTAAGTATCAAAGTTGGATCACAAATATCCAAAGTATGTATTGCCACCATACTTCAAGTGTATAAAACCATGATTACCATTACTCTAAGTTCATGAACTGTGACTAGACTGTATTAGCCACATTATTCAGGCACAGTAAAAGAGTGTAACCATCTTAGGTGTTTCCCATCGCAATGAAACACCCGGGCATTAATGAAAAATAATATGTACCCATCATGGGTGTTCCCTCCAAGAACACCCGGGCAGTAGTAAAAGAATATGTTCCCCCCGTTACCGGTGTCCCCTCCAAGGACACCCGGGCAATAATAAAAGAATATGTTCCCCCCGTTACCGGTGTCCCCTCCAAGGACACCCGGGCAATAATATGTATATGTGATTGTTGGCCCCCGCAGGCGCCAATCCAATCGTAATCTGACATGGTAATAACGTATCGTCTCCCATTGATACTATCACTCCGAACATGGGATTCGTCAATCCCAATAGATCCTATCTTATATCTTTCGGCGCTCTACCCTCCAAGTGCTTACAGTTCATGCAACCTAAGCTAATCCATAATCATAAAAATATAGTATGCCCCTTACGTTCAAAAACAAAATCAAGTATTGTATCTCCTCACGGAGATATATAAATAAGTATTTTAAACCAAACAGGTAAACAACCATGTTACATGCATTGTAAACAATGCAGTTCTCACACCAAAAAATATGTAAAAAACCCAGTAAAACATGGGGCTAATAAACTCACAAAATCCCTTAAAACAATCACAGATGTTATAAGATAACCGAGTAAGTATAGAAATTTGTAGACAAGCATGTTATCCTCCCCCTTCGCGGTTATAAAAATCAAAAGATAGAAAAGGCGAGGCTATGAACTACCTTGGAAGTTGAAGAACGATTGATAGGAGCATCTAATATGCACAATACGAGCGAAGACGAAGCCTGCTGACTGTGAAGATGCAGTCTAAACTAAACGGCTAAGATCCCACAGCCTACGATAATGTGTTTTTTGGGTTTCCCGTGAATTGTTATGTCAACGCGACGCGTTGATAAAGATTTAGATTTAACATTGTAATGGTTTGGTGGTTGGTTAAATAAATAAATTGAAAATATACCCCAAGTGTGTAATATATATTCTATATATATTACATATGAAACTAACCCTTATATAATTCCTACCGTGAATTATATAACAAAGACAGTCAATTCAAATATTAATGAAAAGTATATAATACCTTGCAGGTATTATATCATAAGTGTGGGTAAATAATTTAAACCAGTTAGTTTGACCCTACTAAAAAGACTTTGAATAAAAGTATACCCATGTCTAAATGTTATGAATCAACAAACCATGTTTGTAAAGTTTATAACCATTATAGAATATAAAAATAATATTTTATAAGTTATCTTTCGTTTCTTCTTCCGACAGGTACGTGTCCTAAAATAGTTCGTCTCATTGTAAAAGTATAGTTTTCGTTCGTTTATCTGGTTACTGTATAATACAATTTATTATATAATTTAGTCCCTTTTTATCGGTTTCTGAAATAATAGAGACTCTAGTAAAACATTACTAAGTATAAAACTTCCATACATTTCGCCATGACATTCCCATTTATAAATCGTTTTCCATATTTATAAAGTCTAACGTTTTTCCCCCTTAATCAATGAAATCAATATTGCAAGCCCCCACGTGTTTTAAATATATAAACATATATATTTATATCAACCGAACATAATAATAATTATTACATTTATTTAACCATTTTAAACCACCAATATATATATCCAGTTTCATATTTATTAAACCTTAAGTTGTATTTATTCACTGTTTATCATGAACCAAACGTACCCTTTTTAATTTGTTGTCCTAACCCAAACTACACTCCTGGAGTGTTCCTATCCAAAGCCAAACGTAACTCCTTTCTGTGCCCAACTGCCCAAACACCCCTTAGGGTCATATTTGCCACAGCCAAACGCACCCCTTATGGGTGGGGCCTTTAAGCCAAACGCACCCTTGTGCGTGGTTTCATTAAACAAAAACGCAACACTCTTTAGATGGAAGTACAAGCCATACGCAGCCCTTTGCTTCAGCGGTGTGAAAGCCAACGCAAAGGCCATAGTTAGGAACTGTCACAAGCCCAAACTAATGCCCGAATCGACCGCACCCTTGTGGTGCCGAAGTCAAACCAACGCCCCTAGTTGATTATAAACAACACCAACTGCCCTCTTGGGCTGTTAACAATTTAACCAAACACGCCTCTTGTGGTGTTACATGCTAAACCAAACGCCCCCTTGCTGTCTCTACATCAACCAAACACACTCTCATCGGTGGTTATCAAAACCAAACCCGAATAAACCCTCGGCTGTTAACCCACAACCAAATGCCCCTAGGGCTGTAACACAAACCAAACCAACGCCCTTGTGGTGATAGACCCAACCCGACGCACCCTAAAGGTGGCTGCCAACCCGCAACCAAACACGCCTTTGCGGGCTGTCAACAGCCTAACGAACCCTAACCGTGGTTGCAAAACCAAACAGCCCCTCGGCTGTTAACCCACAACCAAATGCACCCGCTGTGAACCACAACAACCCGACACGAACACCCCTTGTTGTGAACCCGCCAACCAATCGCACCCTAACTGTTATATACCCCAAAACGCACCCTTGTTGGGTGGCTGCCACCCAAACCCACCTTAGGGTGGTGGCTGACCCGAACCCAACACACCCTCGTGGTGGTGGTATTAAAACCACACGCACCCTAATCTATGAAAACAGACCAAACGCACCTTAGTTGTATACCACGACCCAACACACCCGGTGTGGTGATTCTGTCAAACTGGACGCACCCTTGATGTATGTTGTGGTGGTGGTGTGTGGTGGGTGATGATGATGATGGTGAAGATGGTGCTATGATGACGATGATGGTGGTGTCGGTGTGGTGGTTTCGGTGGCAGTGGCGCGCGTGAAGGAGAGTGAGTGTAGGGATCGGAGAGATCCGTTGATGGGGAGGATTTTTGGTGTTGGTCGGAGGACTCGCCGGAAAGTTATTCCGGCGGCCGGAGATGGTGGCCGGCGGCGGTGGCCGGACATGGGAGGGGAGGGAGAGAGGTGAAGTGGTGTGTGTGTGTAAAGATGGAAATGAAATGAAGAAAGTGTATATAAATTATATATATATATAAATATAAAATGACAAGTCCTTCTAGTATAGGGTCCATTTGGTAAGTTTTTAATAAACTTTCGAGAAGTATTGGTTCGGGA
>BQNB010154294.1:0-15538 GCA_026074375.1 Tanacetum coccineum | reverse complement strand
AGACTTCACCAAACAATCAGAGTGTTGTTAATTTAAACAACAAAGTCATTGCACCAGGAATGTACAAAGTTGATAATAAATAGGAATCACATATACATAAAGCTAAGAGTGTTTTATCTTGAAAGGATTGAAAGCTGAGTCTAGTGTATTCACAAGTCAAGAATAGTGTCTTTGCTAACACTAAGAAATCAAGAAATATAGTAGAAGTTTATGTTAGAAAAAATAAGACGGCGGATATTGTATATGAGAATATTGTTTCAAACAAAGAACATGTAATTGATGTTGATGTTGCAAACCCTCTTAAAGCGAAAGATATTTTATGTGTTTCTTGTGCAAAAAATATGCTTATTCCTTGTCATGATAAAATGTCTTGCAAATTATAAATTGAATGTGCATTCGAAAGTTAGAAGAGCCTTATTCACTACTCCTAGATCACCAAAATCTTCAGATACTACTTCTGTAGTTTCAAAGACTAGGTTTTCAGAAAAGTTAGCACAGTCTAAGTTTTTAGCCACTACTCCTGTAGTTTCCAAAACTAAGATTGAACAAGGTAGTTCATCAAATGCCAAAAATATGGTCTCTAGTGCTTTTAAGAAAAGTAAAGGAAGTATGCGAGATAGTTCTTTAGGCAACTACATGAAGAACAAAATTCAAACTAGTCAAATGTGACAAAAGTGGTTTGAATCACAACCAAATGTTGGTTGGTCTCCTATTAAAACGACTTTGATTGTTAATAATAGTCGAACTAGTGTTAAAACATCGGTTTCTATTAAAAAATGGGTAGCCAAATTATCCACTTGTCCATGTGTTGTTTCTTCATGTGTTGTAGGTAGTACAAATCATTCTGTGGATTGTTGATAGTGGTTGCACAAAGCATATGACGAGTGATCGGTCACTTCTGAATAATTTTATTGAGAAATTCATGGGCATCATCCGCTTTGGAAACGATTATTTTGCAGCAATCACAGGCTATGGCAATTATATAAAAGGCAACATCACTATTTATCATGTATATTATGTTGAAGGTCTTGGACACAATCTCTTCAGTGTAGGACAACTTTGTGATGGTTATTTAAAAGTTGCCTTTTGCTCAAAAACATGCTATGTGCGAAATTTGGAAGGAGATGATTTCTCACAGGAGTTTGTGAATCCAATTTGTATATTATCTTTATTTTCGATATGGCAGGATCTTCACCTGTTTGTTTAATGTCCAAAGCCACTTCGACAAAGTCATGATTATGGCACCGTAGACTATCACATCTGAATTTTGGTACCATAAATGATCTTACCAAACATGACCTGGTTGATGGTCTTCCAAAATTCAAATATGGAAAAGATCACATTTGTTTTGCTTGTGAGCGGGGAAAAAGAAAGAAAGCTTCTCATTCACCTAAATTGGTTTCGAGTAATCATTCCAAATTGGAATTACTTCATATGGATTTATGCGGTCCAATGAGGGTAGCCTCGATCAGTGGAAAGAAGTATATTCTTGTGATCGTTGATGATTATTCTCGATTCACATGGGTATATTTTCTTCACACAAAAGATTAGACTCCAGAGATTATAAAGAAGTTCATTTCTCAAGCCCAATTAAATTACAATGCTAAAATCTGCAAGATTCATACTAACAATGACACTGAATTCAAAAATGAAACTCTAAAGGCTATGATAAGTTATGCATTGTGCAACAATTCTTAGTTGTTCGCACGCCTCAACAAAATGGTGTTGTTGAAAGACGTAATTCAACTATTGTCGAGGCTGCTCACACAATGCTTATCTTTTCACGATTACCTGAATTTCTTTGGGCTGAGACAGTTTCCACCACTTGCTTTACTCAAAATCGATCAATAATTCACACAAGATACAACAAAACACCATATGAGTTATTACAAGAGAGAAAACCAAATATTGAGTTATACTATGAGAGAAAAACTAATATTGAGTAATTTTAGTGATTGGTCTCATTGTGGATATCCAACAAATGACCTAGTCCCCCAGCCCACGTGTTTGGCTCATTGTGTTATCCAATAAATGACCGAGATGATCTTGGAAAAATAAAACCAAAAGCAGACATCGGTATCTTTATTGGTTATTCAAAAACATCCAGATGGTTTCGAATTTATAATCAGCGCACCAAAAAGATTATGGAAACCATCCATGTCAAGTTTGACGAGCTTACAACAATGGCTTTTGAACATGACAGTTTAGAACCCGTTTTTCAACGCTTCAACAATAATAATTCATCAGCAGAATCCATGAATACACCATCCAAAGAAGATTTGGATAATTTGTTCGGTCCAATGTACGAAGAATACTTTGAGAAGAATTCTTCTAATATGCTTATTAATTCCGCTACACAACCAACTCAAATTCATGAAGACTCACCTTCGACATCTTCAATCATTGTTGAAGAACACGAGTCTCCTCCCATTGTTACTACATCTGAAGAACAAAATTCTCCAATCTCTTTGACTAAGGCTTATGAATTCAATCAAGAAGATTCTGCCAATTTTGTTGGAAATACGGTTTTTGTTCCATATAATGGTCCAAACCATGAGGAAATTGATTCCTCTACAGCTGCTTTAGATCCATCAAATGTGCAAAATTTCCATCAAGTACAACCCTCAACACACATCTGGACAAAAGCTCATCCTTTGGAACAAGTAATTGGTGACCCATCTAAACCTGTGATGACTCGTCAAAGACTTCACACTGATTCAGAGGTCTGCATGTATGCATTAACTATCAGCACCTTTGAACCAAAGAACATTAAAGAAGCAATGGCAAATCATAGTTAGATTGAATCAATGCAAGATGAGTTAAATCAATTTGAGAGATTACAATTTTAGGAACTCGTTTCTCGACCAGATGGAAAGAATATAATTGCTCTCAAATGGCTCTGGAAGAATAATTATGATGCAAAAAATATTGTTGTTCGAAACAAAACTCATCTTGTTGCAAAGGGTTATAAGCAGGAAGAAGGCATTGATTTTAAGGAATCCTTTGCTCTTGTTGCTCGTCTTGAGGCTGTTCGGATGTTTATTGCTTTTGCTACACATAAGAACATTACAATCTTTCAGATGAATGTAAAGACGAAATTTCTAAATGGTTTATCGAAATAGGAAGTTTATGTCAGCCAGCCTGAAGGGTTTGTCGATCCAGATTTCACAGACCACGTCTACAGGTTGAAAAAGGCACTATACGGTCTCAAACAAGCACCTCGTGCATGGTATGACAAACTGTCTTCATTTCTAACTAAACATGGTTTTACTAAAGGTATTGTTGACCCGACTTTATTCGCATGATGTCACGGAGAAGACATATTACTTATCCAAGTATATGTCGACGACATTATTTTTGGGTCTACAAATCTAGATTTTTCAAAATGTTTTGCAAACCTAATGAAAAATAATTTTGAAATGTCGATGATGGGTGAGCTAAAGTTCTTTCTTAGACTTCAAGTTCATCAATCTTCCCTGTGGCATATTCATAAGTCACTCACAATACACAATTGAGCTATTAAAGAAACATGGTTTGAATGAATATGTCTCTATGAGCACACCTATGGCCACAGAGAGGCTGGATGCTGATTTACAAGGCACTCTTACTGACCAAACGACTTATCGTCGAATGATTGGAGGGCTTATGTACCTAACAGCCAGTCGTCCTGATATTGCTTTTGCCACCTTTGTCTGTGCTCGTTATCAAGCACGTCCTACGGTCAAACACCTCAAAGAGGTTAAACGGATCTTTCGGTCCCTAAGATAGTCCTATAACATGAGCCTATGGTATCCGAAGGATTCCGAATTTGAGCTAATTGCATATTCAGATGCAGACCACGCATGATGTAAAGACGATTGTAAAAGCACATCTAGAGGCTTACAATTTCTAGGTGAAAAGCTCGCG
Organism: Tanacetum coccineum; assembly: GCA_026074375.1. Taxonomy (NCBI): domain Eukaryota; kingdom Viridiplantae; phylum Streptophyta; class Magnoliopsida; order Asterales; family Asteraceae; genus Tanacetum; species Tanacetum coccineum. The sequence goes on along the minus strand of BQNB010154294.1, from coordinate 11,632 downwards.
AGTTGAAGTTCGAAAAAGCAAGATTGTACTGCGATGTCTACTGCTGAAGCTGAGTATGTTTCATTGTCTGCGTGTTGTGCACAAGTCATCTGGATGCGTACACAATTACTGGACTATGGATACAAGTACAATAGGATTCCGATGTACTACGATTCAAAGAGTCCCATTGCTATCTCGTGCAATCCAGTTCAGTATTCGCGTACAAAACACATTGACATCCGGTATCATTTTATTAAAGAACATGTTGAAAAGGGTATAGTGGAACTATACTTTGTCGGAACTGAATACCAACATGCGGATTTATTTACTAAAGCGCTTCCAAAAGAACGCTTTGAGTACTTGGTTCATCGCATTGGTATGAGATGTATGACTCCAACACAGTTGGAAAGTCTGACAAAGTTATCTTCTTGGAAAGATCATATATCAAACATGTAAATAAATTTTTCAAAAACAAAAGAAAAAATCGAAAAATATTAAAATCCAAAAATATTTTCTTCATTTTTTTAAAATATCAAAAATCAAATACAATAATAAAAATTGGAAAAGCTTAAAAACATAATTTAATCAAGATCACATGTTCAGATTCATGATTCAAAATTTCTTATCTCATAAAAATCCTTCATTGAAAATACGAGATCATGATCCGAGGAGGAGTAATTGTGCTTTTCATCGGCAAAACATGTGATCTTAATAATACCATTCATGTACATCATTTGAGTTTTGATTAAAAATTCACATCGATTTCAAAATTAAAATAAAAACAATTATCTCTCAAATATTTAAAATTTTTAAATAAAATGGTATATTTTCGAGGGAGAATTATTATTATTATTTTTTGTGAAAATTTGGACTCTGAAAACAAAATCTCCATTATCGGACTAAGTGTTTAAATTGATCATACTCCAAGGGGGAGTTTTTGTAAATTTTAGTCTAATTTTGAAAAGGAATCGTAATTCAAGGGGGGGGGGGGGTTTCAAAATTTTGTAAACAAAATTCGGTATTATGAAACTCCAAGGGCCAATTGTCATTTTTCAAAGAGAAAACTCGATGAGAAGACCTTGATAATGACAAATCCCAAACTAGAAAATTCGGACACTATAAAAGAGATTAATCATTTCATTTCTACTTTTTATATTTTCTAATTTTCGATCGAGTTTGGTGAAAAGATCCAACTCTCTGTTTTTCAGTTCATTATAACGATCATTACATCTTTTCTTGTCCAAACGTAATTAAATCGGATCTTGAAATTGCTTTCTGAGGTGATCTTGGCATCGAGTTCAAACTCGGTAAAAAGTTAGGGTTACTGAATTTGAGGACTTTCAAGATTAATGATGATTGTTAGGTTCATAATGTTTATAATAATAGTATGTGTGAATTAGTGGAAAATAAACAGGAAAAAAGCTAAGATTCACAAATTCGATAATAAGTTGAAACTCGAAAGTGGATGAAGATTATCAAGTTTGATATCTGTTTGATTTTTTGTTTTACAATTAATAATAGTGGATTTAATAATTTAATATAACAAAAACATAATAAAAAGATCGAGTTTATGCAAAATAAGTTAAGGATCATTTTTCGACAAAAAGTAAAGTGAAATTAGTCAAATTCGGAAAAGTCAAACAAGTATAAGTCAAAAGTCAAACTCGGTAGTATTGAATTTGTGGATATTTGAATTTTTTTTGTAAGGGCCTACTAGATTTGTGGATATGTGAAATACATGTTCATGATAAATGCTTGAATGTAATGTTAATGCTCAAAATGTCTGTCAACAACATGATCAGTATCTCATGTGTTTTGGAAAAACAATTGTTTGTGAAAAAGGGCTACAAAATTGATCAAAAATAAACAAGTTTTAATGAATTTTAGGCTTGTGTCAAATATGTCTATTCATAATTGTTTAAGTGGTCTAAGTCATGTCTGGTTTTGACCGTTTTCTGCATTGGACAGAATGAGGAGTGAGTGACTTAGTGACCATTCAGTTGTTTAATCAGATGTGTTTGTTTCCATGGTTTAGGATTCATAACAAGAAGCAAAGTTGAAAGTTTTCAAAATAACTTGAGTCTGATAATTCATTTCCTAATTGTTTAAGTGGTCTAAGTCATGTCCGGTTTTGGTCATTTTCTGCAATGAACAGAATCAGGAGTGAGTGACTTAGTGACCATTTAATTGTGGATTTGAGTTTGACTGATTCTAAAATTATTAACTCAAAAAGTTTTTGCAAAACTAATTTTTAAAAAGTTCTCAAAATCTGTTATTGTGTCAAAATGGTACACTTTCACCAAAAGTTTTAAGAATTTAAATGATATCTCTTGAGTTTTTCAAAACAAGTGTTATTCAAAATCTAAGAGTATCTTCCTCATTCTTGAAAGTGTATCATTTCACAAAGAATTTCTGGTGAGGATATTCTAAACAGAAAGAGATAACAAATTCATACGCGAAAGAGCAAATCAAAAGTGTGTTTGAAAAAGAATTGCCAGAACACACATAATGATAAATCAAAAAGAAAAATTCGAATAAAGCATATGGCATGTGCTAGAAAAAGCAAGAATAAGCACATGAGAAACAAACTGATCAAAAATATGTTCAAAAAAAGAATTTCCAGAACATATAAAACAGACAGAGCGGAAAGACACATAAATGTTATGTGAATTATTTGTTATCTAACACCTTATCTTCACTCATTCAATAATCATCATGGCATAACCTCAAAGACAAGCTGATGTTCATCAAGATGATCTATGTCCACCAAACAAACGATATGAGCTTATGGATGCTAACAAGAAGGTTGATCTCGAGCTTCCGTTGTGTCCTAATGAAAGTAAAATCCTGGCAAATATTCTTTAGAACCATCCACTTAGATTCAGCATTGCTGCTTCTTCATTAGTGTCATGGATTTACTTGGGGCAGTTCTGGCATACTTTGAAGGAGGACATATCAAAGTATAGGCTCAAGTTTCTTCTTGACGGAAAAGAGCTCACTTTGACTCTTGATGACTTCAGAACCATTTTTCACTTGCCTCAAGCTAATGCCAACAATCATAATAACTTTGTTCCTGCACCAAAGTTCTTAGAAATGGTTCCATTCTACAAGAATGATCGTGGCTTTACATTGGAATTGAAAACGTCATCCAACTTCAAAACAACCGGTCTTATGCAACCATGACAGACGTTGTGCAAGATGTTTTCCAGATGCTTGACAACAAGAGTAACTGGTTGGGATCAACCACCGTTGCAGATCATGCAAATTTTGTATTGCTTTATCAACAACATTCATGTTGATTATACTGAATTGTTGTGGGAAGGATTTCATTATTCACTCGAACATCCAACAACCAAGATTCCTTATCTCAGATTTACGAAGATTATAGTAAGTCACTATATGACAAGATTCCCTAAAATCTCAAGACGAGCTCATGATAAGTATCACAATCTAGATGATGAGACAGTGAAAAGTATCTTCAATTCAAGGAAGCATAAAGATGAAGTTGGAATGAGAATTCCAAGTTGGACGATAACTGATGAGATAAAGCTCACGGAGCATTATCGAATGTATACTAAGGTGTTTGGAATAGATGTTCCTCCAACTTAGTCACAACCGACTCAGTCTACCCAAGAAACACATAGGACACCTAACACCCCTAAGTCACCTAACCCTGAAATGGATGCTGGAGAATTAAGTGCTCAAAAGAGGTCAATTGTTATTCGTCTTCGTTTACCTCCTAGACGATCAACACGACTTACACCACCAACACCAACACCAGTTTTAACTGCTGATGAGGCTCATGACTTAATATTGCAAGATACCATTCAGCTAAGTATTGCCAAGCAGAAAATTCGTGATGAACTTGAAGCATAAGAAAATGTAGAAAAGGTTCAAGAGCACTTGGCATCCGAGGAAATTAAGAAGTTCGTAGAAGGAACAGAGAATGTAGAAGGAGATAGTTTAATCCCTAGGAATGATGATGATCAAAATATTCCCGGCACTAGGTTAGAGCCACGGAGTGATAAGGAAAGTCCGGAGGTGGAGGAGACTAGTAATACCCTATCCCCTTCACCAATTAGATCTCCTGGGATTCATTCTACTCTTATATCTTCGGATACTGAGAAAGTATAGGAATTGACGGTAAATGATCCTACACCTTCATCTTCAACACCATCATCATGTTCACCGAATCCCAAGGTATCTACCACCAATAACCTCTTGTCATTACTCAAAGCCAAGCCTGGACGCTTTAAATGTTACAAGAGTTTCTTTCATGAGCTACAAGGACGTTATGGTTATTTGTTTGAACATTTAAAGACAACGTTCATGCCAAGGAGATCGTTTGATAGTCCTGCTTTTCATTTGCAAGATGTTATGTCAGAGGCATTGCCTAAAATGGTAGATGATCATATCCAGGAGCAGGCTAAAAGACAAGTTTCAGAGCAGGTTCAAAGACAAGTTCCGATATATGTTGTAGAGGGGTTGATTTTAGAAAGAAAGCAGAATAAAGATAAAATGGCTAAGATGATTGCCGAAGCCGTTCAACAAGAGCGCAGGAATCTTCAGGCAGAGATTTCTTCACAAATTCAAAATGCTATTACTAACCATATTCCTTCTCAGGTTAATGCATCTGCGAGAAGTTATTTGTCAGGTCATATTCTGCATGTGCATCCAACTCAAGCCGCCCCAATATCAGCGTCTGCACAAGAACAACAATATCAGATGTACCTGACAATGAGAGACAATCCTCAGTTACAATAAGATGATATAGCAATCTGGATTGCTCTCAAGATGAAGTTTTAAAGACTTTATGTGCCAGATACATCTTGTAGGCCTTCTGCCGTTCACCCAAGAGATTAGGACGAACCTCATGATGATGCTCATCCTGAGGGGGAGAAAATTGCAAAAAGGCAGAAGACGTCTGAATACGAAGCTTATGTGTCTGTAGAATCATTGTCAAGGCAGATTAATAAAAGTGATCAAGGTCCATCATCGTCAGGTAATCAAGAACAAGTAGATGACTTTGATTTTTGGATCAATTCTTATGCTTCAGATGATGATGAAGTACCAACCAAGCAAGTGTCACAAGATCTTATGGATGAGATAATGCAAACTATTAATGAAGCCAAGTTATATAAAATTGATGATGAAATGTTGAGACAAGAATGTACTTCAGGAGATGAGCATCAATACCACATTGATTAGATGAAAAACTTCTTAGACAATGACATTATGTGGGAAAGCAGGAAAGAAATATTAGTCTCACCACATCCACGAACGACCACTCTAGTTGTTTAAAGTTGTCAAAGAGATCCGAAAGCTCCTGCATTGTCTCTGATGAATCATGATCTACTGTATTTAAAGAAAGGAAGCACATGACCTGAGAAGATTGTGTTGTCCTTGTATAAGTTCCTTGCATTTAACTTTCCTAATGATGATATTAAAGAAAGAACTTCCAGATGGGTGAACAAATATCTGAAGAAGTTTGATCCTTATGCTCGATATAGTGTCGAACATTGAAAGAATAATCATGCAAAGATATTCTACATAAGGAAACAAAGAGAGCCCGGAAAGCCAAAGGAAGAAATTTACTCAAATTCAAAGATCGTTCAAGTCATCAAGACATATTGGGAACTTGGTCATGAGCATAATTTTGTAACAGAGATCATTGCAAGAAGGGCTAATGGAAACATAGTGTCAATCACAAAGTCAGACTACAAGAACCTCAATAAGAATGATATTGAGGATATGTATCTGTTGGTAGTTAACGACAAAGTACCTGACTATGCTGAGACTGAATTGTTGTGGTCTTTATCAGTCTTCGTCAGGAGTACAGTTATTCGGGAAAAAGTTCATGACTTTCAGCTAGGTATGGAAAGCTATCAACACAAAGTCAATCTTACTGCACCAACAATCACTTTCCTAGGTATTAAAAAGTATCAGATGTTCTCTATCGTCTCTGAGCCAGTGTATGGAATAATATACAAGAACAACAAGAAAGAAAAGAGAGTGATGAGACATTTAGAAATTCATAAGTTTTGTGATGCTACATTTAAGAGAGTATTGGTTGGTTTGAAAAGTTACAACAATGATGTGAAATATGGATATGCAAAGACAAAAGTCACCAAAGAAGATGTTGAATACCTGCAACTGTTTGAGGAAGAGATAGAAGAAAGGTTGAAGCATCGTGACCGGATGAGACGATGGGAAATGTATGTGAATGGAAGACCACTTGGATCGCGAAGGGAACGCACAGAATAATCGACCCTTAGGGGGAGATTGTTAGGATCATAAAAAGTGTCGATTAAGTGGTTTAATTATATTTAGTCTTTATACTTTATTTTGATAAGTATAAAGTAGCTTGTAATAAGGTTTAGGATAAATGCTATAGAATACCAAGCTACTTTTATTTTAACCCATTTTGAACAACCTACTTTTTTATTACCGATATTACCAAGCTACTTTCAAATTTTTGTTCAATATGAAACACTTCTCCATCATATTATCCTCGTTGATTTTTTTTAATTTCCACATCAGATTATTTTCAAACGTGGCACCGGTTCAATAAACCCGGTTTTCTATCCCGGTTCACACTAAACCAAACCACATACTAAACCAAACCAACCTTTTATAAACACTTTATTTCCCCCCTTTTTGCATCAAACCCTAATCACTTAATAATAAAGTGTTTATAAAAGGTTGGTTTGGTTTAGTGTGAACCGGGATAGAAAACCGGGTTTATTGAACCGGTGCCACATCTGAAAATAATCTGATGTGGAAATAAAAAAATAAAAATAAAAATCGACGTGGATAATATGATGGAGAAGTGTTTCATATTGAACAAAAATTTGAAAGTAGCTTGGTAATATCGGTAATAAAAAAGTAGGTTGTTCAAAACGGGTTAAAATGAAAAGTAGCTTGGTATTCTATAGCATTTAGTCTAGGGACTAAAAATGAAACAATTAGAAAATAAAAGAAGAGAAGCTTTCTCCCCTCTCTTATAAATACCCATTTTAATAACAATTAGGAGGTTAAGGCTTTTAATAGTTTCCCTCCCTTTTCTCACTTTATAAAATTTGAAAAATTATTCGACAATGTGCGAATCTAGGGTCCTCAAGAACATTACGCAATTTTCTCTCTCCTCTAACTGATTTTCGCGGCAATTCCACCATGATCAAAAATCAATAAAAAGCTTAATTTCACTGCAATTTTCATCTCAATCATCTAAACAAAGTACATATATATATATATATATATATATATATATATATAAATAAAATATTATATATAGATCTGTAATAAGCTTTTCAATTCCGCACAAATTGAAACCTAATTCCCCTTTTTCCCCCAATATTATTTTTCATGTTTGAATTTGATGAAACTTTTTTGAAGATTCTGGCTCATACTCTTTTGGCGCCAAAATTAACAAAAATAGAGATCTTATAAAAATAGGGGTCCAATTCTATGATTAAATTATGACTAAACTCAATTAAGAATGCCTAAAGAATAACTAAAACGTAATCAAGACAAGAGCAATCCTTAGAAGCTCATTGATACAGTAAACTCCACTAATGGAAAAAAAGATAATAAAATGTACTAATCATCAATTAAGAATGCCTAGATGTTCTAAACGTAATACTAGAGTTCCTTTGAAGCTCATTGATACAGTATACTCCACTAATGGAAAAATGAGTAATAAAAAGAATGAAACTATGGAAACTGAAAGGGATAATTGCAGTAATGGTGTTTGTGGGGATGATGATGATTGTTATGAAAATAGTTAGGCTAATGGTGTTGGAATTAATCAAGATAAGGATGAAGAGAGTAGTATGAAGAGGGATGAAGTATATGGAAATTTTGGGGGCAAAATTGGCACTAATTGTGAGCAAATGAGTAATGGAGGAAGTAAGGAACAGAGCTCAGATGATCATCAAGCTGACAAGGAAAGGAGTATGGATAAGAATGGGGTTAATAGACAAAGAAGTTACTATACTTTCCTAAAAAGTTCGCCTAAGTTACTCAACTTTTATTTTGTTCACTTGAGTTACTGAACTTTTGATAAACATACACCCCCATAATTTCAATGTTAATCCAAGCAACCTGAACGTATATTTTTAGGTAAGTTAAGTAACATAAAGGTCATGTTTTTACAAGTTCAATGATGTTTACGTATATTTTTGCAAAGTTGAGTAACCCCAAATGTCATGTTTCATAAGTTTAGTAACCTAAGTGAACAAAATGAAAGTTGAGTAACTTAGACGAACTTTCTGAAAAAGTATAGTAACTTCTTTGTATAATAACCCGATAATAATGGTGAAAAAAAATACTAATGCTACTTCTTTGGCAACTGTAAATGCTAATCCTGATTTTGTAAGTAATAATGCTAGTTCTTCTATTTATACTAATTCAGTTAATATGGATAGTTATGCAAAAGCTGTTAGAATTAATGGTAATGATTTGGATAAAAACATGTTTTTTGTACCTACTGGAATGAATGTAATGATGAAGAGGCAGTGATATTTGAGGAAGAATTGGTGATCGAGGGAAGTAAAAAGTCACAAATGACTGTATGTGGGTACTTTGTGGGATGTAGTATGTCTCCTGCTGAAATTAGGTACAACATAAGAAGAATGTGGAGTAAACATGGTTTGAGTGAAATTCAAGTTGATAGTAATGAAATGTGTTTTTCAAATTTAAAAACCTTGAAGGCATGAACTACATCATTAACCAAAGTCCATAGATGGTAAAAGGTAAACCTCTAATTATGCAAAAGTGAGACCCTAGTATCAATATTGAAAAAGTGGATCCTTGTAAAATCCCTATCTGGTCTAGACTTATTAATGCCCCTTTGGAAGCATAGACTTCAAGAGGGATTAGCACACTAGCAGTAGGTTGGGGAAGCTTATAATGATGGATTCCATGACTGTAAAGATGTGTCATAAAGGTACAGAGTGCTAGTGGAAATGGAAGCAATCAGAGGTCTACCTGACAAAATTGAAATTGTTTACAAAGATACTTTGAACATGACTACTATGACTAAGTTTATAAGGGTTGAGTATGATCGGAAACCTGTAATATGTAACAATTGTAGGGTGTTTGGACATAGAGAAAGTGGATTTATGAAGCAAAGGGTAAACACAGTGGGAAATAGTATGGTAAAGGAAAAAGAGGCTAAAGACAATAAAGGTAAAGAGAAATATGAGGAAGGTTTTATAGCAGTAATGAATAGGAAGAAAGTTGGTAATGGTAACAATGCTTTTATGAAGAACAAGACCAAGGAGGTGAATGTGAGTCAAAAATTCCAATATAGACAAAGGAAAAGCAAAAGAATGATACTCGTCAAGGAAATAGCTTGAAGAATAATAGAAATCATAAGGAAATAAATGTTGAGATGGAAAGAAACAACAACCATGATTCTCCACCTTCTTTAGACAAAATATGGAGGGTTAATTCTGAAACTGTTGCTAATATCCATAAAAGTGCTAATAAATATGTTGTGTTAGCTGAAGATATGGAGTTGGATGACTATGAAAAAGAAATTAATCATGATGAAAAATTAGATGTGGATTGGCATGTGTTGAGGAAGCAAAAACCATCTGTTGAGGATTATAAGAAATGGTCTTATGAGATGCTGCAATATTTCAAACTCAGGTGGCAAATTGTTAATCAGGGTGTAGTAGAAAGTTATGAAGATGAGGATATAATTAATTATCAAATGAATGACAATAAAGGAATTATTGTAGATGAGATTGCTGGAAGTGATGCTCAATTATTCAATTGAGTATTACCTTATTAATGATAGATATGGATTTCAAATTAGCATGTTGGAATGTAAAAGGTATGAGTAATGAATCTAAATAGAATGAAGCTTTGAAAGTTTTATTTGAAGAAAGTTGCAGATTTGTGCTTTTGTTGAAACTCATCTTAAACATAACAATATTGCTAGAATTGGAAGTAAGGTTTTTGGGCAATGGGAATGGATTTCTAATCTTCAACACAGTCCTGCTAGTTGTAGAATTATGCTTGGATGGAATCCTTTTGACACAAAAGTTATGGTGTTAAGCATGTCCAAACATGCCATTTTTTGTCTTCTGGAAGTCTTCCAAAGTAATATCAAGTTTTACTGCACTTTTGTGTATGCTAGCAATAGTGGATATGAAAGAACTTTATGGAAAGAGTTAGAGCATCAGAAGAATATTGTAGGTGATCATCCATGGTTGGTGCTTGGGGATTTTAATGTCACTATGGATACTTGTGAACACTCTTCTCGTGGCTCTTACAAAACAATGGATATGCAGGAATTCAAAGAGACTGTGAATTCAATTGAGATGGAGGATTTATACAGTAATGGTTTTCATTTCACTTGGATTAAATCTCTCAAAAATCCAAAGTGCACTACTTTGAAGAAGTTGGATAGGATGCTTGTCAATGAAAAATTTATGGATAAGTATCCAAAAGCTTTTGGTGAGTTCTTACCCTTTCTAATATCTGATCATAGTCCTGCTGTTTTGTTCATTAAGGAAGGTGCCCCAAAAAAGAAAAAGTCCTTCGGATTCTCAAATTTTATTACAAGAAAAGAGGAATTCATTGAGATTGTGAAAAAGGAATGGGATGTGCACATTCAGGGCAGTAACATGTTCAAGCTTGTACAGAAACTTAAAAAGTTAAAGCATCCTTTGAACAAACTTAGCTGGTCCAAAGGAGCAACTAAAAATAAATACTGATAAGTATCCTCAAGCGATAACATTCCTAAAATCAAGAAAACAAAAGAAAACCCACCCCCCCATGAAAAACAAAAAGAATAGAGCCTTATGACCACACTGAAATGCAAAACATAAATCAGGATAGTGATGAGCTTTGTGATATATGAAGCCACAAAATCAAAAGTAAATTCGTATGAAAAATTTGTGATTAAAACACCAACCATCTTCATATTATCTTAGAGCCAAGAAACCTAAAAAAAGAGTTTGTGTGTGGGGTGGGGTGGAAAATATTTATTGATGACAGGGGAAATAGATATAAACGGTGATGATGTTTGCCCCCCCCAAGCATTAAGTGAAGCATTTTGAAGATAATATCAATGGAACATCAAAAGTCTGGAAATCCAATAATTCCAGGATATTCATTACCCACACTCTCTCTATGGAAGATGCTGAGAACATGGTGAGAGAAGTTAGTGAAAGTGAGATCAAAGAAGTTTTATTTGAAATTGATGGAGACAAAGCCTCTGGCCCTAATGGATATTCTTTTGAGTTCTTCAAAAAACCTTGGAATGTTATTGGTGAGGCTTTTTGTCTTGCTGTGAAGGTGTTTTTTAGAAGTGGAAATCTGCTTGGTGAGATAAATGCTACAATCATTGATCTTATTCCTAAGGTGAGTACTCCTAACAAGGTATCTGAATTTAGACTTATTGCCTGCTGCAGTGTGTTGTATAAATGCATTAGCAAAATTCTTACAAACAAGATCAAAAGTGGTTTAGATAAAATTATGCACATAAACCAAAGTGCATTCATCCCTGGTAGACATATTCAGGATAATATCCTCATTGCTCAGGAGTTATTGAGAGAATACAATAGGAAAAATGGTCCTAAGAGATGTGCTATGCAAATAGACATCCAAAAGGCATATGACACTGTAAATTGGAACTTTA